>CAXAMN010020668.1:491941-716472 GCA_963970005.1 Durusdinium trenchii
ACTCCAAAAACGAAAATTTCCCAAAAGAAGCAAGCACTAGGTGAGCCATACACTGTACACGTGCGCTGTACGCTACTTTTCACATCCCTTCTTGGGTCGCCTAGGGCTACCTGCCTTCTTCTTCTGTCTTCTTCTCTTCTTCTGTTCGTTTTGTTGGAGCAACTAAGGATCAGACATCAACTAAGATCCAAACTTCTGCCCTCAAAGGTGATCTCAATGACATCAATCCAGAGGTAAACTCGAGCTCAACCCAAGCCAAACTCCAGATCCATCAAAGAATCAACTTCGACCTTCAACCAACACGCATTCAACCAAGGACAAACGTGCAAGAAGGATCTCTCAGAGGTGGGTCATGGAATCTCATGGGTTGATTCCTTATTTCATTGACCCTTTTAAACCTCATCATCGAGATCCTCAAAAGCACAAGGCTTTCAAGGACAACTTACCTGTCAGCTCAGGAAGCAAAAGGTGATCTAGAGTTACCATGCCGCGCAAACCTCTGACCTCAAGACCTGACAAGTTCACAAAGTTGACATCAACTGCAAAAGATGAAAACTCCCAAGGTTACCTAGACACAAACTTGCAATGAACATAGTTGCAAGCAAGCACAAGTGAACTCGCAAGAAAACTCGCTGGAAGCTAAACCTGCGATGAACGAAGCTCCAAGCAACTGCACAAAACATCACAAGAAACTCTCTCTAGAGGTTACCTGGTCATGAACTGGGTTCCAAACATCCTGAATCAAGTGAACTCGTCTTGCCACAGCAAACTCAAACTCAAAATCACAAACCCTTTGCCACACTGCACGTGTCTAATTCCACCTGCCTTTCTGATCGGCCTTTCTCTTTCTGTTTCCTTTCTTCCTCTTGCTTCCTCTTGCTTTCTCTTGCTTCCTCTTGCTTTCTCTTGCTTTCTCAAGACAAGATAAAATCTTCAAACATGAACTCCCCAAGCAACAAGCCAGCAAGACACGAACAAAATGGCCTCCAAATCATATTTCCATAGATTCAACCTGACATCACACGTTCAAGCATGCCTCAAGCCAAGGTCAAGCCAAGTTCAAGCATGGTGGCACATGATGTTCTGAAAACACAAGGAAACACTAACAAAGATGACCTCCTTTTTCTTTTTCGTGGTGCAAGCTGCTGGGCCGCGACAAATGGCCTTCTAAAAATCATGCCATTTCTCTGATGGCATCTCGCCTGTCAAAGGCACTACAAGTTAGGATCAGACTGCCATCCTTTTGGGACAGTCATGACAGATCCATCAGCCAATTTCACTCGCTTGAACCCTGGGGCAACAGGATCCACCTCTTCAGTAGGCGTGCTGGGCGTACCTTCTGAATGAGATCCCGGCCACAAAGGGGGTCGTGGCAAGGTCGTTCCCGGAATCCTCGACAAAGTCGGAGGCGCCGCTTGGAACGCAGCGGGCACAGATGCAGTTCCAGGAGTCCCCATGGTCATCGGAGCTGGTGGAATTGGCTCAGGCGTCGATGTCTGTTGGGCCATCCGAATCCCAGGCTGGCATAGAGCCATCTTCTGACCCTCAATGAGTTCTTTGAGAAGGGTATTGCTTTCTTTCATGGTCGATGTCCCTTCCTTGTAGCTATCATTGAGCGCCACAAGGCCCTCGTACATGTGCTTCAAGATCTTAAGGGATTTGGCGGTGTTGGTGGTATTCTCACCGATGTTCTTCCCCTGGCTCATCAGTAATTCTTTCACACTCACATTGATGAGCTTGGCGCCGGAGCCGCTGATCTGCCAGGAACAATTCTCCATCTGTTCCAGCCAACATCGGTCCGGCATTGTCGCCATTGACCTTCACATGAGCTGTCAAAGCTAGCAACCCTTCAGATGCTTTGCGACAGTGTGGGTCTGCTCAGTCATGGCTGGTCCAAGGCTGCTGGCAGAATCGCAGATTCTCGTAGCCGACTCTGAGATTTGAGTCAGAGCTTTGGAAACTCCTCCGAATCTATGGGTTGCCCATACCAGGGTATCTAACAAAGCCTCATGCTTTCCACCACTGAGAAGGCCAGGACCACTCGCAGTGAGTCTAAGCTACTGGTAGGGGCATAGATGCCAGACCGAAAAGCGCTTTCAGCACCAGAGGCGTAATCGCGAACAACCAACCGGGCACGACAAAGGACAGCAGTCTTTTGGGTAAAAACCCACCTCGCTGTGAGGATTTGAACTTCGTGTTCAACTGCGATGGTGCGACCCTTCTTCTCACCCTACGTCCGCTTCGAAACTGGGTTCGATGATTTCGATTATGGCGTCCTCGACGTCCAGGTATCCTTCCAGCATGACGGTTACCCAGTTAACACTTACCTGGTGCACTACTTTGCTCTCACCGAAAACTATGACAAGAATGGGACTCCGGTCGAGGGGTGGGCTGAGAACTTTTCCTTCCCCCCAGCCTTGCTGAAGCTGGTTGCGCGACATCAAAATCGCACGATCAATGTTTTTGTGCAGCAGTGCATTGCCATCAATGACAAGGGAATCAGCGTTTATGGACCCAACAAAGGGCTCCGCAGGCGTCTCATCTACCATGTACTCTATCATGAGCGGCCACTCCTTGAAACCTTCGACTCAAAGGCAATCAGTTTGACAAGGGAACCGCTGGGATGCCCGCACACCACGTGGTTTTGGGCCCGCCCCCACGGTGTCTCCCCGCGTCAGACTGGCTGCTGGGTTCTACGTGACCAGTCGAGGCGGCCATTTGATGCAACAAACCCTTCACATCACTTACGTGGAAGAATCGGCACGCTGGATGGGTGGTAGTAAACACAATTATTGGCACTGGCTGCACTGTCAGCTCCCGCAAGGGCAAGTTCGACTCACTGATCTTAAACCCACCCAGAGGTCATTCCCAACCGAGACCGGATCGCTGCGCCATGCGACTGGCATCGTGGATTCGTTTCGAGACCCTCATGGCAAGTGCTGACTGGGAGGGTGCAATTGGCATGCTAGTTTCAAATCTTCACCAACCAGATCAGGAACTCCTCCGTCTCCTCCAATTGTGTGTCGCAGGGCAAGAAATCGTGTCCATGGAGGAAGCGCAGTCCCTTTTGCTACGAAACTTCAGAGTAGGCAAGGACAACCAGAGTGAATGTGCTCTATGGCTAACTGAAATGGCCAAAAATCTCCTGGCGCCCAGTTCAGGGAAGTCTTCGTGATCTCAGCTCTTTTCCTCCCGCAACTCACATTCCTAGATGGAGTGCGCACACAACAAAGTTTATGGGCTAGCCCTGAGGTAAGGCAGCGAGGCCTCCAGGTTGACATTACGCCCACTGCAGCCGGCCTCCAGGGGATGCACGAATACCGCATTGCCTTTCCCACTTGGTCTACAGCGGCTGCTTTTTGCCCGGCCCATCTCCAACACCTCACCTTTGATCAGTTGGTTGACAAAAACTCGAATGATGTTCACATGGGCTGTCAAGTAGGTAAAGCCTATCGAGTCGTTCTGCAGGAAGGAGACAAAGGCCTACTTGCCTTTACTACACAGGCCAGAAAGAAGTCGAACCAAAAAGGAGAGGAGTCGCCGTACGATAAGGTCCGGAGACTAAGTAGCCCCAGAGCTTGGGATGTTGCCCTTGTTCCCTTTCCGGAAGACTTTGCGCCCTTGCCCACCCAAGCCGAGACTGGCCTCGCGTGTCAAGTCAGCGCCGGGTTTTCTTTGCGTACCACAGCAATCTTCAGATGGGCGGGGTCATTGTCATTGCGAGCTGCCGTGCCAAGGGCTTTAGCAAAAGTAGCTGCGGACAATACGTAAGCGTATCACCCGTGGCCAGCATTGTAAACAGGGCGTGCAAACTCTGCAGCATGGCCAGCGTGCACTCAAGGTGGGCACGTGGCCGGGAATGCCCAGCACCGTGGGCTTATGCTCAGTTGGTAAGGTGGCCATTTGGATGAGGTGATCAGCAGTAACTGTGTCCCCAACTTCTGCAAAGGCAACCACACGAAACCGCGTTGGCCTGGATTCCATAACCTTGAGGCCGGGCAGAGCCATTACGAAGCTGCTCACCACCTTCGATTGCAGCCTGAGCACCAGCAATATTTCATCCGACCAGTACGCAGGGAGAAGGCAGAGGCCAACACTGCCAGCACGGCCTTTGATCTGCAAGCCAGCCAAGCAGCCTCGCGTATCCCAGGCAGCCGAGTAGTGATAGTCACCACTGGCTTAGTATGGGATCAAAAAGGACAATGTTGACTTCCTGATCAGCGAGGAGGCCACATGGATCTGAAGTCGGCATTTGCTCCCGCAGTTCCCAGGCAGCCCTTCCTTCGAGTCATGTTAGACGACCCCAAGCAAAGCGCAGGAGGAGTGGCAGAGGACCTGAGAGCTCACAGAACGCTCCTCCTCAAAGCTCCGATAGGGCTGCGAGCCCCTCATGCCTGGTGCATGCCTCATGAGGTTCCAAGTGTTTAAGGTTTCAGCCAAGACGACATCGAGCAGGCTGCAGACACTGTCAGTCGAGTGCCGCTGGGGCACCTGGTTCCGGCAGCAAGCACCTGGCATTCCTTGCATGTTGTAAGGTTCGTGGCACGGCTGTAGGCCACGTTCGCTCATGTAAAACATTCCTGATCATCAAGCCCATTACCCTCAGGAAAGACGTCCGCCCATGGATGACTACGCAGTGCTTCGCAGTGGCTCCGGCTACTTTGACTGCAGTTTCGGCATTCGCTTGTTTCCCAGTGAGTTCGTGGCGCAAGCACGAGTGGTTGTGAGGGCTAGGACAGCCTCGCTGCCTCCGCACGCTCTAATTCATCTTCCAGGTGTTGATACACTAGCACTGCAACCCGCGCACTGGTTGGGAGCATGATGCTCCATCGGTGTAGTTCTGCAACCCCTGACCGTTCAGCTGCGCTTTGCGCTAGGTGGAAATCCAGAGGACTGTCAGGGTTCGTGGAGGCTGGGCCCGGGACCTTCGGCGAAGGGGTGCTTAAGCCCCCCTTCGAAGGGGGCTTAAGCCCCCTCTTAAGCCCCTACGAAGGTCCCTCCCCTTCGCCCCCCCCCCCCCGAAGGTCCCGAAGCTTAACCCCCCCCTTAAGCCCGGGGGGTGTATTTTCACTCCATGTATATAATATGTATGCTTTTACCATGCACATATGTATAGGATGTCATTGCACCACATCTGCAGCTCGCGGTCCAAAAAGGGTATCGTAGCTTAACGGCTGTTTCTATACCTTTTGCTGCCATGACAGGATAGAAGCACCTTCCAACACCAATGTGTGGGATCTGCACTCTGGCCACATGCAGTTTCCACGTTGATCTGCTGGCGCAAAATGCCGCCCTTGTGTATGTTTGGCTAAAATTAATCGCGCATTCAACTTCCACCCATGACGGGTGTGGGCAAATTTGACAACTTACTGTGTAGAGTGCGTCGTGACCAACCCACATTGCCGAAGACGTGTCACATCATTTCGCGGCCATTTTGCACCTAAAGTTAGGAGGGCAGGTATTGAGACACTTGTTGTTGTTTGCCTCTCAGCTTTGCGGCAACTGAGTCTTTTTGTGTGCTTGGTGTGATTTTTGCAGCCCGAACTTTGTGAACATTTGGTTGGGTGCTAGGTTGATGATGCGGTCGGATGGCTGAGAAATTGTGAAGTTTTGACGGACTCATTCATTGTTGTTAAAGCAGGGCCAACAGGCCCATGAAACTTAGATTCCAGGTGTTCTTGGTTGCTTCGCAGCCTTGTGGCTGTTTTGGTCTATGCGGCGGCGAGGTCTTTGTCAAGAGATCTTTTCATAAGCAATTTGCGGTTGCAATGACCACAATGACGAACGTTGGATCTGTGCTGTGGCAGGCCCTGCTTCATTTCTGGAGCCTCCCCTAGCCCAGGACACTTCAAGACGGTCTAACGGGGTGCCAAAGTGGAGTCAGGGCAGAGTGACGGCTTTGTGATCCATGCTACGTTTAACTATTCTAAACAGATGGGGAGATTCGTTGTGTGGAATTGTTTGTTTAGTGCCGGCAAGTTACTGTTCTGCAGGCCTGCGGGGTCACTCTGCTTTGACAAGGGTTTGGGTGGCCCAGAGGAGGGACACTACGCGCGGTGGATGATGTTCTAGTGGGCACAGGACAAACATGCAGTTCACCCAGGAATGTTGATCATGCAATGTCATTCCTTCCAATTTTGCATTTGTTTCCTTGTCAAGTGCTTCACAACATTGTGTTTTTTACCACCAAGGTTTACTGTCAAGAGTTTCTGAGTGAAAGACATTTTTCCAGGAAACCATTGATGAGCCTAGGCCGCAGTCCAGATAGATGTTCCGATGAAAGAGGCTGACCTGATCCAGCCAAAAGAGGCGCTATGTACAAGCCGCACAAACTGAACTACAGACTACTAGCTACTAGCTTAACTACTGAGTACTAACTACCAACAGCCTTTGTTTTTTGTTCACATTGAATTGTATCAGTGACAAGATCGGTTGGCAATCTGTCCAGCAAGTTTCGGGAGATTCCAGAAATTCAACAACAATTGTGACATACTGTGATGTTCCCTTTGTCTAAGCATGTTTGGGTTCTTTTGCGGCTAAACAGGAGCCCGAACTGTCTGTGTTTTTGTCTTGTCTATTTTTTTTCACTGTTCTGCCAGGAGCCAGACCGAACGAGCTACTTATGGGGCTTTGTTCCTTTTGCAGAGCAGCTCAATGGCCGGGCCCGGTGTCTCGAGCCCTTGATGATGCAGCCGAGAGTTCCTGTGGCCACGGGCTGCGTAGAGGGGTAGGACCGGGTGGGAGTCGTTTTTGCGCCAATGTGGAACAGAGTGTGTGGGGTGAGCGGGTGGCCTGTTTTTCACGCTGCCCAGATCGCCATGATTTTCTTCTTTGTCCTGATCTTTCAAGAGTACTTTCTTGGCAAGGCTGTGCTTGGAAGGGCGCTTGCGAGACATAGTCCCTTGTTGATAAGCTGATAACGGTTTGGCTAACCACCATTCGATATGATACTGATTGTTTCTACCAGTTCTCGAATAAAGGTGCAACTCAACCATCGACTAGTCTGCATGAAAAGACACCCACAAATACTGTGCAGCAAACGACTAAATCAACAAAAGTTTTGACCAGAGTAGCCGCCCACGGTCAGCGATACACACCGTCACACACTGGGCCTCACAAAGACAACCATGAGGACCATGATGCAGCAAATGCTGTGATGCTTGATACACGTCTTGCATCATCAACTATATATTCAAACATGTTCATCCGATTCATGAGCAAACAAGTCCCCCCCATCCAGGGCCATTAGTGCTTGCAAAGCTACCTTGTCAGACCGTAAGAAAACACAATTTGCAGTGAGGTCATTTGGATGTTGAACACATTTTTCCAATAGATCTTGACACACAACTATTCCTAATTTGTTCCCTTTGACCAAGATGGCACTCACCAGGGCCTCTTCGAATCTGTGGGCGAACTCTTCGGTGGCTCCAGCTGATCGCCCAGGCGCGGGATCCGCTAGCAGCGTTTGCTTGGTTTGTTCGAAGAGATTTGCTTTTGGGTAAAACATGGTGAAACCTTTTCTTTTCCTTTAAAGACCGTTTAGATCTTTCTTCCTTTTTCCTGTATACTTTTCAGTGACTTGCAGTCATCGTGCTCCTTGTGGTCGTCGTTTGCTGTGCTGCGTGCTCTCAGGTGAGCCTTTGAGCACGCAGCTGGTCGATGTGTTTTCGATTTTCGATGTCTCACAGCTCGTGCAGCGTAGCAGACCGAAACGAAGTGAGGACTTACTGTAGCAGCTTTAGAGGTTTAGATGCAAAAGATGATAGCTTTGTGATGCAAAAGTTCTCAAAGAGTTTCCTGCAGAAATCACATCCCGATTCATGCAGATGAACTAAAGGAGTTCGCTGCACTGTGTTTCCATTGCACATGTCCGCCTCAGTGCTTGAGATGAACCGGGTGGAGTCAATATTGGCACACTTTCCGATTTGGATTGCAAAAGTTTGCTACTGGCTCCTGATGCTCAGCCGTGATGATTCCACCACAACCTGTTGACGTTGTGGGGCTTTAACATCTCAAGTCCTGTCAAATTTTCGCCGAAGTTTTCTTTCGTGCAAAAGAGATGCTGCTGATCTGGTGGAAATCACCAGTCTTCTGTGGGGTTTCAATCCAAGACCATGAACATCTTCATGTGATAAGGTGTTGCGTGCTACATCAATGAAGCCTGTGCCTGAGACTTGTAGTGGGTGCCTGTATGAGTGGCATGGCCTCTTTACGGTAGCTTTTGAGGTGGGTGGAGTGTGCTGGACTTGTTTTCCCGTCAGGTTCAGCCATTGTCTCTGGACAGTTTCATGCAAGCCCGTGAACTCCTTTGCACAGTGTGCGGCACATGACCTTGAGTCTATTTGTATGACAGCGGTATTTGCATGTATTTGCACAATGTTGCTGCTCACGTCAACCTAAAGAGCCATGTCACATTGTCTGTGAGAAGAGTCTTTTCGTCATTCGTCCACTTGAGCGGACCGAAAGGTTCTCAAGTGTCCTGGAAATTTTGTTGATCCATACTATGTAGTTTTGCCACCAATCCATTGTTGGGTTTGGTGAAGCAATGGCGCTTGCCGGGAGACTGTTGCTTGGACTGCTGTTGGTCACGCATCTTCAGGACCAGTTGCCGGTTGCGGGGTGGGACACCATGAGCAGAGAGGTTTGCCAGGCCATCAGCAAACTGGCTGCCAAACTTGGAAAGGTCATGCTTTTTGGATCCACACCAACCAGTGTCAACCAGGCTTCCTCGATTCCCATCTTGAACAAACTTATTGCGAGGACTTGGTGGCACAGGACAACAGCCAGCCAAGCGGCCAGCCTTCTGGGCAACCGAGCGGTCAACCATCTGGAGATGGCCAGGGCCCGGGCCAGGGCCCACCCCAGGGCCCCCCACCGGTGGACATCGTTTTATGCGGCACGCTGAGCCTCACGGGCAGCAGTCTGGTGAGCGAATCTCAGGAAGCTCTTCAAGGCTGGAACTCATTTTGAGGTCAGAGTGAATGCTGAAGGAGAATCTTTTTCGTTTGACATGTTTTCGATCATTGAGAAGAACCTATTTTTTCAAAAAACTTGGCAACAATATACTTTCACTATCTTTCACTCGTAATTTTCAAACGTGGCTTGAGGATATTGAGATCCGAACAATGGTCAACACAACGAACCCTCCCAAAGAGTGTCAGTTTGTTCGGCAAATGATGCAAGTGCTCAACTGAGAGGCTTGCAGCTGGCCATGGACGTCCATCCTTTGAACTCCTCGACCGCCCAGGGACCAGACACATGTCGAAAGGGTTGGGAGGTCTAGGAAGCCTGATGCATTGTTTGTGATAGTCCCATCTTCTATCATTTGAACTGTCAAGTCCAGTTGTTCTACCGTAGGTCTCAGGGAACACCCGCCATGTAGCCGCCTGACGATCTTCACGGCCTTCATTGCGGCCCGAGGACCTGAATGTGAGGTTGGATATTCGAGACGACGCGGGTGATCCAGCGCAGCTGAAACGTTCCTCGATGGCAGCTATGGCACTATGGTCAGCGTTTTCGCTGGTCGTGGTAGGAGAGAACTGATGAGGTGGTGATTCACATAGATGGGAGCCTCAAGTCGCAGCTTTCCGAGATCCATTAATCCATGACACATTTATACAAATGCCATTTTGAAAGATGTGTGGGTTGTTAGATTTTTGAGTGTGGTGCTGCAACTCTTCTTCTTCTTCTTCTTCTTCGTCTTCTTCCTCGTCCGCTCCACTCAACAGCAAGCTCCAGATCGTAGTTAGCACTACCGGACCGCAACAGCAAGCGCCAAATAGCAGCAGCAAGGGCCAGACTGCAGTGGGCAGTACCGGACCTCAACAACAAGCGCCAGATTGCAGTGGGCAGTCTGGGACCTCAACAACCGCCACGACCACCACGACCACAACACACAACACAGAACACAACCACAACCAGAACCACAACCACCACAAGTACAACCACAAACAACCACAAACACAAACACAAGCACAGCCACAAACACAACCACAACACACAACACACAGCCAACAAACACACAATACATAACACACAGCCAACAAAATACGACCACAAGCGCGCAACCACATTGGCAACCACAAACACACAACACGCAACCACAATACACACCACACACACACAGCACGCAACCAACAGCATACAACCACAAACACACATCCACAAACACACAGCCACAAACACACAGCCACAGACGCACAGCCACAGACGCACAGCCACAAACACAACCACAAACACACAACCGCGAACACAGCCACCACACACAACCACCACACACAACCCCCACACACAACCCCCACACACACAACCCCCACACACAACCGCCACACACCACCACCAACCACCACCACCACCACCACCACCACCACCACCACCACCACCACCACCACCACCACAGCCACCACCACCACCACCACCACCACCACAGCCACAGCCACAGCCACAGCCACAGCCACAGCCACAACAACAACAACAACAACAACAACAACGCTTCTTCTTCTCATGAGCCCGGAGGGGCTGCTCAGCCGCTCACTAGCGCGATTAGCTCCAAGAGTAGCGGGTAGAAAAAGAAGAATCCAAGTGCACATCAGGCCAAAGCCAAAAAGTGTGGACCACTCAGCCCAAAGTGGAACGCCAAATTGAATTCAAAATTCAGCACATGGGATGCTGAGGGCAGAACGCGGTCGGTCTGCTGAACCAAAACTACAGCTCATCGGCCTAAGTGCATCAGCCATCCGCACATGGAAGCATCCAAAGCAGGCCGCAGCGCCTCCGCAATGCGGGACAGCAGCAGCGAGGCACGATGTTGACCATGGTCAGCCGAGCTCACAGCACTAATTATCACTAATTGCAGCAACAACATCAACAACAGCAAGGACAATGACAACATCAACAAACACAAACACAAGCAACGCACAACACATAACACAAACACAACGCAACAATATAATTACCGGTGTGTGTGGTTGGATAGAATTCCAGCTGTAGACGCTGGCAGCACCCTGACGCGAACTCCCCATGATTAAAACAACAGGACCCACAAACAAAATCAAGAACCACAACCCCCCCCACAATGGCAACATGCTCTTTACCATGGCATGAAAGCAACTGAATGACGCGTCATGGTGAGGATAATTCGAAGTAAAGTATTTCTTGGGTGGATGTCGCGAGGACGTCGAACATGCGGCCGAGTCGCATGTTTCATTTGTCAACCAAACATGCCCCCAGCTGCACGTTGCACGTGGGCAAGTTGACCAAGTCACGACCAGGTCAGTATGAATCCATGATGGTCCAGCATCAGGAGACAGAGAGTTTGCGAGCCACGGGTCGGAGCTGGGGACTCCTGGTGGGTTGAAGATTTGGATACTGGAGCCCAGTCACCAAATCTTAGTAATCTTAGCATCATGATTTCATCCTACCAGAAAACTTACTTGAGTTTTACATATATGTGGAAGAGATTCCTGTGCTGGCTTACAGCGTGACTGTTGCAAAGGTGTGTGGTACAATGGTAAAATGGTAAAGTGCCCAGGGCAGAATCCTGCAAGGTAAGCGGGAGAAAATGCCGAGGAGAAACCCTGAAGAGTAAAGCCGTAAATTGGTATTATTGCATTGCTAGCCCCTATCACGGGAAAAGGTAAAACTGCAAATTGATTTGTGGATCCTTAAGTGTGAGACAACTCGACCCGTCAACCGGGAAAACGGTAAGGCACATTTTCCCGAAACCTTTTAGGCTTTAGGCTTATAAAGAATCTTTCATTGGAGAGAGCCTGTTTTCAAAGTTTTAAAACATCAAAAAAATTCAGTCCCAAAAGTCAAAGTCAAAAAGTCAAATCAGAAAGTTTCAGGAAAAAAAAGCAATTTGCCCTGATTCGACTTTTTCTTCACTTTCGTTTTTCATTTGCTTCCGACTTTCTTGTTTTGTTTAAACACATTTTTTATTTATTTATATATTTATTTGTTATTATTTTTTTTTTAAATTAAAATTTTCCGAGTGTTTTTTTTTAATTTCTATTTTTGTTTGGGAACTTTATTTTTATTTTTTGCATTTTTCGAGTTGTTATATATATATATGTTTATACATATATATATATACATTTTTCGATATTTCATTTTTTTTGATGTTTTTTATTTATTTTTATTTTTATTTTTTTTTCGATTATTGTTGATGTCTTCGAGCAGTGGTATATTATATTTTTACTTTTCAGTTTGATTGTTTTTTAACTTTGACTTTTCCATCTGACGTTTTTTGGACAATCTTTTTAATCAAGGAATCTGGCCTTACCATATGACATATTTTTATGGTCTTAGGCTGATCGCAACGTGGACAGAGCCGGCTTCGAGAGATTTGTTTATCAAGATTGACCTACATGGGACGTCCAGTTTTACCCGCCGCTAAGGGTTCTGCAGAAAGTGTGACTATTGCCCCTTGCCCACAATGAAAATGGCAAGAAAAAAAGCCTAAAGATCGCTTTGGTTCGTTCATGATTCCAAGATGTATTAACAACGACTTGTCCCTCATGGGAAAAAGGGTTTCCGAAAGCATGATTTCGATGCTCAAGACTCAGATCTGAACTTTCCATGGAATCATTGTACCACAGTCTTGTCACGTGTCCGGCAGTCTTTAGGAGAAGTTCATTGTCTTCCTAGGGCCAATCTCTGAAGTGCTTTCGGAGGCGGCCCCTTTCGGTGGTAGCGTGGGAGCGAAAAAGGCAAGACGCAATCGATGAGATGGTAATGGGATGTAATGGGTGCGGTTCATATAATGTTGATCTTGGAATTGCTTCATGCATGTTGGGACAAGTGCAGCTCGGCTCCTTCCCTTGCACGCCATTTTCCGTGACCAACTTGAACTAGGTAGGACTCCATTTATATATATATATATATATTAAAGCTGTCCTCACCGCCCTCATGAATACCCCCGCTCGTGCATGGAGGTGGCAGCAAATTTGACGATGAACAGCAGCTTCTTGCTGATGCTGCCCTTCACTTCTTTGAGAGATGCTCGGCAATTATTTTTTTGGCCCATCTCAAAGCTGAAAGGCTGAAAGCAGCTGGACTCGGCCATGTGCCGCATGTTTTTTTGTTTTTAAACTAGACTACTGTATCATGTCAGGGAGCATCCACTAGAAAACAGTTAGACATGGCCAATTGGGCACTTGGGGACACCTAGATAGATCACCACCCAAAAATTGTGAAGATGTGTATTCTGACTGGTGCTTGGTCAGGAACGAGGGAATTAATCCTAAGCGGGGTCCTAACGAATTTGTAGTGGGGGTCATTCCCTCATTTCCAAGCAAGCGCCAATCAGTATTTCACTATTTGCTTTCAAACAGGATTCTATGAAAGGGTTCTAAGTGGAAAAGTAGCGGAACAGGGAGCGCTACCCCCAAAGAATGGATTTAGTCTATTCTTTTTTTCCCATGTATTTTATCGTTCTTTTACCCGGCCTTGAAGCCGGCCAGCGTGGACCGGCGACGAACGCTTCGACGAATAACCTTGGAATCCGGTGTCGACCGGTGGCGGGTTGTGATGCGGGGCGACACTGAAACATCTTGTTACTAGTAGCGTCCTTGCTCCTAGGAGCGATGCCAGGAGCCCCTAGTAGCGTCCTTGCTCCTAGTAGGGATGCCCTTTGCTCCTAGTAGCTTCTTGTTAGGACATGAGTACTTCGCCCAAGGCGTTACAAGCATCACAACCTTCGACACCGTCAGTCTTCTCCCTTGTGGCGTGGCAGTTAAACATATCAGCATTTGGTGAGCTTCAGTCGGCATCATGTATTTCAGTGGCATTTGACACCATTTGACTGTGAAACACTGCATTTGAGGAGCATTTTGGGTTCAGAGTTGATCAACTATTATCTATTGGGACTATATTGCATGGCCGAGCTTGGACAATTCCATTTGCTGCTGAGAGTAGGACCTCATTACTGTCAGGAAATCCCACCGGATGCGCTTCTCAAGATGCACATTTTCCAACTGAAGCAACGAGGAGCCTGTTGTGTGTGGTTGTCCAAGGTACTGCTTGTGCCCTGTTTCTCAACCAGCTTGCTCTGCAACAAGCTACATGACAAGCTTCCCATGTGCTGGTACGGTAGGTTGGTCCGTCTCACCCAGTAGGCCTACTCGGCAACTGGAAGCACTCAGGCTGTTCATTTTATTTAAAAGAATCATCCTCTGACTGCCAGAGGATCACAGACTGTGGCAATCTGGGAAGAGCCAGGTGTGTACCAGACAGCTATGTGCGCCGGTGCTGCATCTCGCTAGAAAACCAGGTGGAGTGATGGAGTGTTATCTCGAAACGATCGAATATACACAACCCTGCAAGACTCTTAGCGCGTACAGGATACTCAATTTTTGGTTTTGTATACCGTATACCCCCAACAGGACGATCTTGCATTGCTAACCCCAACCTGGGACGACTCAAGTGCTCAAGTGGAGCCTTGAAGACGGAGAGTGATGAACGGCCAGGCCTTCTTCTCGGGTAGGTATTTTTCCATCTGCTAGGGCTGGTTTCGAAGGCTCCTTTTTCACGAGGTTGGCGTCCCTGGTTGTCGTTGTCATTGTAGTAGTAGTTGGTTGTCGTGGTTGTTGTCGTTGTTGCTGCCGTCGCCGTCGCCGTCGCCGTCAAGGCGGCAGGTGTACAGGGTTGCTGTTGCGAGCTCGCCCGTTACAAGGTGACCGAAGCTCTCCGTCTCGGCATGGACGTGGTCTTCCAACGTGCCTCGGTGAGCCTGGTCAGTGACACATGTAAACCGAGCCTCCCAAAGTCAGGACAAGAAGTTTTAGTGCTGGTGGCTTGTTGTGATGTTGTGCATCTCACCATCAAATCCCATGTTGTGCCCAACCAGACTGAACTTCACTTTCGAAACTCAACATTTTGTTTTGTGTGAAATCCCACTTTGATGCCCAACCAGAGGCTCCACCCAAATTCCCAGATTCAACCTAGACCATGGCATCTTGCTGAGGAGATTCGGCATCCAATCTTTTTCTAGTGGAGCAATTGAGGCAGGACGACCAAGCGTTGAGGTGGTGGGTGGGAGGTTGAATTCATGAGGTCATTCGACCCGTGTGTGGTGCTGAAGATAAGGTTGATCACTGCATGTGGCAGATGTTCCTTTGTTTAACACACCAGCTGAAGACAAAGTGCGCGCACAGTGAGGGGGGCATGCAAGTGCAGTGACCCTTGCAACTTGCAACCACACCAAAGTTGACCCTTGGTAGGCTGAAACGGGCTCAGTCTGTTGGGCATTGGGCCGCTCAATTTGTTCAGTCTGCTTCCGCTTCCTCTCTTCAGGTCCATGGCAGGAGTCAGTGTCTTGGTAGCAAATTTGGCGCCTTTTTTGGACACTGTGGGGAAGAAAACCTCATTGCCATGTGTTGCCAGAAGGTCAGCGAACAATGGACGTCGCTCTTGCTTTGCCTTGTGGCCATGATTTACTTGATGCAGTGAATGCACTCGCGAGCTGCAGAATCTGGTTGACCTATCACGGGCCCTGCGAACATCTGCGAACCACATGCAAGATTCTGATGGCAGCTTTCATGCTAATGATAAGAGCAGGTGGTATACCCCAACATTTCAGAACACCAATTGGCTGAACATAAAAATCCCAAGCTTGTGTCCTAAGCTTGAGTACAGATGTTCGACGACTACGACTGACTGCTGGTTCTCGGTGGTATATTCATGGCCTCACAAGGACTCGAACGGTCAACCTCTGTTTTTGCCATGGCAGGGATCCAGAACACTGTTTGCAAAGGTCTTGGACCATGGGGTAACACGTTTGAAAGAATTTCCGGAGCTTTTCACGAAAGCCAGCCGATAGGCTAGGCTGGAGTTGGGATGGGCGAACAAAGTGAGTAAAGGGGGTGTGTGGGGGGGGTGGTCGCAGGAAGGTCAATTTCGGAGGGCGAACCCAGAGCCTGGTAGGGGAGAGCGAAGAAAACTACCTGGAGTTTGGGAGTGGTTTTTGGGGTGTTGTGATGCAAGTGATGTAATTGACGGCGAAGAGTGCATCATTAGCATTATGAGGTGTTCAGGAGGCAATGTAAACAGTTTTCTACTAGGGGTGGGAGTTCATGTCGATGATAGGAAAGGGGGGACAACGTGACGCGAAAAGTGCTTGGACATATATATTTGCGAAAAGTGCTTGGACATATATATTTGCAGGAAAGGGAGATGTGCGTCTCTGGAGGCTATTTAAACAGCCTTCGGCCAGGGGTGAAAGGGAGGTGTGCGTCTCTCAACACAGTGTTGTCTCGTGGAAATGATGTGATCTGTGAGGGCAGGAGAGGGAACAGAATGCAGTGCGGAAGGGATTGCAAGAAATGATGTGATCCGTTGAGGGCAGCAGAAAGAACCGAATGCGGCGGGCGAGCTTTGAGTTGCTTGGGGTGCATGGTGAAGCGGCACACTTAGTAGCCAGACGCAAAAGGGCACCCCATCTGGGGTGGGAGTTCATGTGGAAGACAGGCATAGCAGAGGAGGACGTGGTAGGAAAAGAGGGATCGCAAGAAATCTTTGAGTTGCTTGGGGGTGCCCTTTTTTATTGGTGAAGACGCTGGTTAACCATACGCAAAGGGGCACCCCATATGAGGTGGGAGTTCATGTGGAGGATAGGCATAGCGAGGGAGGATGTGATAGGAAAAGAGGTGGGGAGCTTATTTAGACAGCGAGAAGTGCATTGCCCAGCAGCAAGGGACATGTGCGTTTTAAGCAGTCTTGTACCAGGCGTGGCTACCGTGTCGACTTCACCCCATTACACTGCTGCTCTGTGCTGGATGTTAGACACTACTCACTGGATCTTGGCTGTGACGTCGGACCACCATCTACAAAGCAAGGATAACGATCAGCGTGCAAGGGTCCGTCGATTCCTTCGGGGTGCCTTTTCGCAGCCTCACAAAAGCCTCAAGTCAAAGGAAAAAGGGCACCTCCCCCAAACCTACATCTTCTGCTTTCTATTGCCCCATAACAAAGCCGCTCTTTGCCCGATGTGAGACGCTCAATTGGTCTTGGCTGTAACGTCGGACTTAAGTCCCATATCTGCTGCTTTCTATTTCCAGCAGCTGTAGACATCACCGCCATGTCGACTTCCCCCCATAACAATACGATCCATTGTTTATGAGTCCATCCACAAAACACGAAAAACAAACCGCAGACAAACAATGACTTGGGGTGCCTTTTTTCTTTTCCAAGCGCCCCTCAAAAGAAGAAGGGCCTCCCGCCCCCCCACCTGTCACTGAAGGCCTGTCATATCGGCCTGCCTTATGCCTCCCCTGCGCTCTCGCGTTCACCCCCGTTGACCATATTCATATTCTTTTACGGATTTCGTCCCCTCCCTTCTTACGTGTTTCATGTGAATTGTGATTTTCACTTCTTTGGCCTTGCATCCATGCCTTCCATGTTTGACATGTCACGATGTGACCTTTAGTCTCAAGTATTGCTTTTCCACTCAGCCGGAGTGGCAGGGACGCGAGATGGGGGACTGAGCTCGGTGGCGGAAAACTTCGTTTGGGGACGTGTGAGGTCAGACGTGAGAGAAACGAGACCGGTTTGAACTGGTAGCGGAGCCCGGATAATCCGGGCCCGCTCGGTGGTGGACGTGGCATCGTCGTCAAATGAAGGTGCTCGACCAGAAGCAGCGGTGAAACGGTTTTCAGGGGATGGCACGGACCCCGAGACCGACTATCGCCGCTGGAAGCGATGGAGCAGAGCCTATCTCAGTGTTCAAAAGGCCCGTGGCATAGCTGAAGAGACACATGGCAGCCTGCTCTATACGCTACTGGACGGCGCCGCTCTGGCAACTTTCGACTCCGTGGCAATGGATGACATTGATGGTCTGGAGGACATGACCTATACTCATCCAAACGCTAGACGAGCGATTCCCAGAGCAGGCGAGTCATGACAAGATTGGCCGGGTGCTCGACAACATCTTCGAGCTCAAGCTGGCCAAAGGTGAATCGACAGCCACTTTCACCGGTAGAGTCCTTTTTCTGCGGCTGAATCGGAGGGCGTCCGACTCCCATCGGTGGCACGGGTTTACCTCTGCCCAATGAGAAGAACACGTTGTGATGGCTGCTGCTCGACAAAGCTATGAGGAAAAAGAGGTGTCAGCTGCCCTCAGGACGACCTACCCTGAAGGCTTCGAAACAGGTGGCCGAGGCCTCAGAACAAGAGGACATCTTCGAGGGCGAGGATGTGAATGACGACCAGGTCTTTATGACAGAGCTGGATGAAGAAGGTGAGCCCATAGAGGAACAGGACGCCGTCAACTGCCTTTTGTTGTGGTGACAAACCAGAGTTGGCATTTTTGAAGGAGAAGTTGAATCGTGGCTTCTCAGGCGGCCGCGACCTGAAGAAGCTAGAGGCTCGTGTGAGATGCTTCAAGTGCAAGCAAGTCGGCCACTTCAGTTGAAACTGTCCCAAGCGGGTCAAAGGTTTTGGAAAAGGATCCACTACATCGTCGACGCCGGCATCTACAAGCAGTGGCGCCAAGGTGAACTATGTGCACATGGCATGGCCGGTGTGGTCAAGCGCGGAACTTCCGTGGGGCATGAAGGCCAATGAACCTTTTGGTTGGCGGGGACCCCGAAGCTCAGGTGATGAGACAGAAGCTGAGGAGACCATCCACATGGAGGACCCCTGGCCACCACCATTATTGTTTGGCCATCAGGCGCTCGTTCGGGGATGGGAGTACGCGCCTCGTGATTTCTGGCATTGTGAGGCTAGCAAGATCATCCGAGAGCATGTGTTGCCCCGACAGTCTATGTTTACACCTCCAGTGGATGCCCTGTGGCTATTGATGACTTGTCTGACGTGAGATACACCCGGACAATGCAAGAAGATGGAACTACAGTTCTGAAGACTACGAACTGGCGGCCGCCTGGTGAGGCTCATGCTGGACAGCCATATGAATGGACTGGACAAACCGTGTTCCTGCTCCGTGAACACGCAGAGATGGATCCAACCTTTGACACACAGCCCAAAGAAAACCCAGACGGCAGAGGACTATGAGAGATGGCCTTCGAGGAACTCCAGTCGGATGATGACGGCGAAAGGGAGACATTGGCGGCGTTGGTGCATGGTGCTGGCTTTGGAGTCCTAGACGCAGGGTGTGCAGAGCTGATGAAGCACCAGCTCCAGTCGATCGCCCTTGATCACAAACCCCACACCTTCCGGTATGGCAACGGGACATCAGACCAGTCGATCAAGAAGGTGCAGCTCCCCGATGTTCATCAAGGGGCGGCGGATGAGTATGCGACTACATGTTGTCCCGGGCGAAGTGCCTTTGCTGATCTCGAAGAGATTCCTGAAGAGTTTGGGGGCTCAGATTGATCTGGAAGCCAACACCGTCGTCTTCAAACAGGCCAATGTGACGACGGACATCCATGAACGAAAGGACGGTTCGTATCAGCTGAACCTTCTGGAGATCGATGGCCCGATGCCTTCATCATCACCGGAAGTGGATGTCCTAGAGGCAATAGGTGAAGAGAGTGAGACTGAATCCTCGGCCGGAGAGATCACTTTTCCGTTTGCCGATGAGAAGGTGACGAGCCCGGACGAAGAGATTGAAATGATCAAAGTCACATCCGGTGCGCAACCAAGTGGAGCGGAATCCAATGAGACAGAATCCTGTGGTGCCCCTATGGTGAGAATGCCTACATCCCGGTAGAGAACCAGACGTCGATTACGGACAGGGAGGATGGCCAAGAGCAGTCTCAGGATAATGAGACATCGGACGATGACGAAGCTGGGGAGATAGCTTCTCTGGCTGTCTTCAAAGCCAAGGACCGACGTATGGCGCAGAAGAATTTGATCGAGGTGCTGAGAACAAAAGAGGATGAGGCTCCGACCGTGATCGAGATTTTCTGCCCTAGCCGGTTCCAGGACGTGGCTGATGAGTGTGGCATTCCCAAGGAGTCTTTGACCTCAGCGATGGCTGGGACTGGACTGTCCGTGAGCACAGGCAATGACCCTGACTTGTTGATCATGTCGCCGCCCTGTGGTCCTCTATCCCGATTACAAGCATGCGCACCCATGGCAAAGAGAAGAAATCCAGAACAGTTCCTGCAGGAGGTGAAGGAGGCAAAGGCTATGATTGCTTGGCGCTGCAAATTGGCCTACAAGCAAAGGGCCAGAGGACGACGAGCGCTCTTCGAGTCACGAGTCGTCTCAAACAAGTGGCACCTGGAAACAGCCATGTGTGATCAAGATGATCGAGGACTTGGAGATGATGGTCACGGACGTGCCGGCATGTGCCGTGGGGCTTCGTGATCCTTCAAGTCACAAGCTGTTTGGCAAGAAATGGTCTTTTGCTACTGACGCTCCAGGCATTGCGGTGGCGTTGGCCGGGCTGACGTGTGATGGACATCACCAACATCAAAGAGTTGAAGGAACGTCGCAAGGCCAGATGCGATCAGTGATCACGCAGGATATCCCAAGAAGTTGGTCCGTAGGATTTTGTGTGGTTTTGCGACAAATGAACAACAAGAGCATTGGTGTTTAGCAATTTCACAGGCAGATGTTCAGCTGAAACCCCGTGAAGCAGTCAACCGTTCCAGAGTTCAGAACGCCATCCGAAAGATGCACATCAATTTGGGACATGCTTCAAACCAGACTTGCTGCGAATTCTCAAACACCATGGGGCCCAATCATGTGGTCAAGGCCTTCCAGTGTGATGTGTGTGACGCCCGTCGCGCACCGAAAGCGGTGAAGGATAGTGCTGTTCCTCGGGACCTCGCCCCGCTCAGATACATCGGCATTGATGTCAAGTGGTTGACCTCATGGAAGAAAGATCACCCCGTCAAAGCCTTGAACATCGTGTGTCGGGCATCCGGGCTTCAACGCATGTATCCGTTCAGGTGGGTGTTCATGTTGACGACGTGGTCATTGGTGGAAGTTGCCCATGGTTTGAACAGTCATTGAAGCAACTCCGAGAGACTTTTCCATTTCGCAAGTGGAAGATTGGTGAAGGGACTTTTGTGGTTCTTTTATTTCACAAGCTGGAGATGGAACCATTACAGTTGGACAGCAAGAATTTGTTGACAAGCTGAAAAGACCCAAGCTCCGAGCCAGAGCCGATGCCGCTTTTCAAATCAACAGCGAAGAGGCTTCGTCGCTGAAGTCCGTCCTAGGTGGAGTACTGTGGCTGGCCAAAGAGACCCGACCGGATTTAGCTGTCAGGTGAGTCAGGGACAACAGTTGTCACCCAAACCCACTCTTGGACAAGCAAGAACTGTCGGAAATGTTGTGAGGCGAGCCAAACAGTTTCGCAATACCACCTGGAAGATTTTCCCAATTAAAAATTTTGAGGACCTGCGAATGTGTGTTCACAGTGACGCAGCTTTTGCGAACGCCAAGAAATGTGGCACTCAAGCTGGATACATTGTGGGCATTACTAACTCCAATCTGGAGGCAGGTCATGAAGCACCATGGTCACCAGCGACCTGCAAGAGCTACAGACTCAAAAGAGTTGTCGGGAGCACCTTCGCTGGAGAGACTCAAGTCCTTTCGGATGCTCTAGGTCATTCTGAATGGATAGGCTGCGTGCTCATGGAAGCAAAGCATAGTTCCTTTTCACTGGAGAGTCGAACACAGTTTTTGCAAGAGTTGAGAATTCAAGCAATCAAGTCGATTTTTGACCACCTTCAGGCCTTTGCATCTCCAAGCAGCGTCGCTGACAAGAGGGTTGCAATTGATTTAGTCCTCATTCGAGATGTTTTATCTAGGGTGAGTGGTCGCGTTCGTTGGGTCCCAACCTGGTTGCAATTAGCGGACGCCCTTACAAAGGAGGACGCCGATGCCATGGACAATCTTAGAGGAGCTATGAGAAACTGCACGTACCAAATGAGTTCGGAGAGCTTGAACATGGAACTTGCTGCAGAACAAAAACGTTTGAGAAAAGAGCGCCAGTCTGTCAGCGAGAACGGCTTAAGTGTTCTTTTTGCGCAGGCTTTGAATTCCCAAGACCCTTTTTCGATGGTGAAAGTGAACACCGCCGGAGTGACCGAGCGAGAAGTCCGTGCCCTGATCGAGATCATGGCAAGCCAGTCGGTGATGAACGCCGTGTGGAGGACACCGTGAAGGATATCCTCCAGGTCTATTCCCAGCTGCTGAGAGATGGCCAAGTCAATCCCTTGAAGAAGGGATATGAACATTGGGGAGAGGCACTACGCCAGATCCAGAACAGGTGATGCTGAAGGAGGTCGGCGCATGTCCACAGATGATCATGGAGCTGAGCGGTCTGACCGACGAATACAAGATCCACTCGGAGGAAGAGCTCGAAGAGTGGAGTGAGGTGAAAGAAGAAGCCTCGAGCGATTTGGATACTGTGGTTAGAATATCCACGATGGATTGAATTTTGATGGAATGCAAGCAAGGCCAACAAAAGATAATAGAGGAGTGTGATTTTCACTTCTTTGGCCTTGCATCCATGCCTTCCATGTTTGACATGTCACGATGTGACCTTTAGTCTCAAGTATCGCTTTTCCACTCAGCCGGAGTGGCAGGGACGCGAGATGGGGGACTGAGCTCGGTGGCGGAAAACTTCGTTTGGGGACGTCTGAGGTCAGACGTGAGAGAAACGAGACCAGTTTGAATGAATGGACACCCTTTGAGAACGACTTGAGGTCCAGATGTACTCGTGGTTTGTGCAGCCTCTTGTCCTGCAAGCGTGGAGGTGGAGCAAAGCTTTGAAACAAGATCCCATCAAGGTAAGATGGTCTTGTGTGTATATGATACAGTCAAAGCCACTGATAGATAGTTCCCATCAAGGAAAGGAGCAACTTGCAGCCATAGTTGTTTGGGAGCAGGAAGGGCTAGAGTAATACGGGGTTCTTTGAACATTTTTGTTGCTTTGATAAATCCAATGACAATCGTAGTTGGTGGCTTCCGAAGCCGCATCCATGCTTGAGGACTACCAGGTGAATGTTGAACTCATGATGGGGCTGGACTTCATCCACTTCAACCCGAAAGTGCCTTGGCACATGCTGGCTTTCGGGTGCCACTTACTCCTTTGGACTGGGTTCAAGTGCCAAGATATACTGTAATGAAGCCGGACCCATTATTCCGCAATCCACAAATGAAGCAGACCTGACATGGCGCATCCGACCCCCAGGCTATCATCATGTGGGATTCATCCAACAGCAACTTCTATGAGACCTTGTTAGTTTCCAGTGCGGTGCACATCCTCGATGCTAATGCTTGGCCACTTGGGCAGCAAAGGATTGCCCACGCCGCATGCCTTGGTACTAGATGTGGGTTTTGGCTGCTGCTTCAACATTCCAAACAGGATTTTGGTGTGAAGATTTCCAACAATTGCATCATAGCAAGAGGCAAGCACTGTGATGAACATGGCCTGATAGTTTGCTCGAGCCTTTCCATTGAACGAGTTCTCAAGCGTCCAGGTATCCAAATACATATGTGACAGTGCAAAAAGATATATACATATAAGTGCTATATTAGTATATATATGTAATGTTAGTATATATATAAAGTTTGTTTTTTTAAGTAATCAAAAGACGCGTCCGAGAGAAAGTTTCCAGTTACGACAAGTTGCAGCCCCGTGTGTCATCGTGGGCGTGTAAGTAGGGGACGAGTGCGGGGCAAGAACGGTACCTCGGTTTTGCGTGTGTTTGCGCAGGGTATCCGAGTATCTATGCATTTGCTCATTGAAAGGTGCCTGGAGCATTTCCCACATACCAGCCGAACCCCTAAGCTAGTCTGCGAAACCTGGCTTCGTGCAGGTACCCAATGGACCTCGTCTTAACGACAGACAAGACGTTGCAAAGACAATCCCAAAGCAAAACATTTCACCACAACTCAAGCTGTTGGAATACACTTCCTATACTATATTGCAATCGACCGACTGGGCCAAAGGTTACCCTCGTATGTTGTTGACGGACATGTAGTAGGTCTTGGGGGGCATATCTGATTACCGCATATGTGTATATAGGCACATGCGATATGTATATATATATTTTTTCTCGGACCTTTTTCAGTCTGCTTCGTCAGAAGGCCGTTTTGGCCGAAACACGAGTGGCAGAGTGGTCTGCTTCTGCACCTCGCGAGTGCATGGCCGCTGCAAAGGCCGGCTCGCTTGCCAGTCTTCTTTGAGCAGGGCATGGCCGTTGCAGTGCTGGCAATAGACTTTATTGCCTTTCCTCCACATGGTGTGTGTGGGGCTGCCCGTCCACCGTGGATGTGGTTGCCATGGTCCATACCAGCAAGGTCCTTCATGGAGCTGCTGGATTTTTTCTCTGGCTGAGTTCTGGAGAACCCTGGCACTGCACTTCTGGCACACAATGTAGTTGGCCTGCAGGGTGAACAGGTGACCATCAACCGAGTTCTCCGCGAGGATTCTGGTGATGTAGTCCTGTTTCGACTCCGAAGGTGCTTCTCCTCCTGTGAGGGGAAACTTCGCGTGCCTCATCTTTGGCTGTTTTCAACATTGCCATGGGCATCCGTTGATGGATTTGCTTCTTGCAATTCCGGCACTGTAGTCCTCGTCCCTTGGAGGTCCATTGGTGTCCCCCTTCATGACCTGTGACTCCAATCTCCAGATAGAGATGTTTCTTCTCTTCACGTGCTTTTTGTCGTTGTTCTTTGCCCGTGGCCTTCTGCCCATGTAGGAAATGATCTTGCGTCTCCAGGAGAAAGCGGATGCGTGCAGCTGCTAGTGGAGCGTATTGGCCATACCTCTGATCTTGCTCTTGCAGCTCTTGTTCAATAGCCACTGGTTTCTTTGAAAGTGCAAACTCTTTTGCTGCCCGGTTGGCATCCTTGAACCTGTTGCGTAACGACAGGCCTGTGCTTGGCATTGATTTGATCTGTTGCTGGGTCACGCTCAAAGCCCTGATGCGCTGCCGCTGGTCCCATGTCACCAACTCGGCTAAGTCATAGAATGTCTCATGGTGACGTCCTTTGACCCATCCTTGCCATGCTTTGACTGAAAGCACGTGCACCCTCACCATGGACTGCAAATCCACATAATGGGCGATCACGCGGAGGCCGTAGTACCAGGCACGGGCTACCGTCTGTTTGCCTGGTAGCGCTGTGCTGATGGCCCCCATGCGGTACATTTCTCCGGCAAAGAGGGTGTGATGTAGAAGCGTGACCACGTAGTGCTTGAGCCGGCTGTCGCTGCTTGTGGTTGAGATCCCTATCGTGATGGCGTCATGAGGTTGGAGGGTGATCTCATCCAACCCCGTCCAGGAGCCCCAAGCCTGGATGGCAGCACCACCTGTGGAGATCTGGTATGGTGGCCTTTGGACTAGGCCTTGTGCCCCTGTTGATTCCTTGTTCCAACTCTGTGGCCACTTCACCTGGTAGTGGTGGGAAATGACGATTTGTCTCTTTGCATTGCCAAAGCAAATGAATTGCATCAGCTGCACAGCCACAATGTGGGCATTGGAGGTGTTTGCCTCCTTGCCCTTCCGCCGTCTTGGTGAATATGGCCCCTTGGTGCCAAGTTTGCAACGCTGTGCGGACCTTGGTGTTGGATTGCTTGTCCAGTCTTCTCCAAGGAAGCCAATCCAGATGGTTCTGTACTTCTTGTAGGTCATGCCTCTTCTGGATGTTCTGAGTGCGTTCACGTCGTTGGGCACGTCGGAGTTCCTCCACCAGATAGTACCAGCTGGACTTCATGTTGAGGGTGTATTCATCCTCCCCATTGTGGCCAGGCTTCGTCCAGAGGTCGTAGGTGTCTGTGTTCCACCCATGGTCACGGAGGTAACAGATCAAGGCTGCTACTGGTCCTCCACCGACTTGCCACGGGTGTTTCGCCTGCTGGAGCCTCTCTTTTGTGACTTTCCAAGCTTTCTCCATGTCTCTTTGGAGGTGTTCCGGCCAGTTGCCATAGAACCGGTGATAGACCTTGATCTGCTCCACAAAGGCCTCATAGGCAGGATCCTTGTGCCGTGGTTTGCATGTCGTACAGGATGTCGAGGTTCCCCGTACGTTGCAGGCCCATTTGCCTGCCCATTGCTGCTTTGAGCTTTTGCCGGATCTGTGGTGCTAATCCCATTGCCTGGTGTCCCCAGCTTATGCCTGCTTGTATGCTGCCCTTGTAGAGGCGGAGTCGAACTGCCCTTTGAGGTATCTTCAGGATGTTCATTTTCCTGGTTTTGCCTCCTGCTTTCTTCCGGCGTTGTTTCATCGTTTTGATGCGTCTTAATCTGCTGTCAGTGCAGTCCACCCCCAAATCCCTCATGATGTCGTGCACCGCCGGCCCCCCTGGTGGGAGCTGTTGCTGCAGCAGCCTTTTTGCCTCAATGTTCGACGCAACGAACCCCGTCTTCTTCTCGGAGATCTTGAGCTCGTCCTCCTCCAAGAGCTGCTTGATGTAGGTGTAGGCCTGTATGGCTATCCGGACAGCATTCTGTGGATCCCGTTCAATGACATCGAAGCTCAAGTCGTCGATCCAAAGGTCGACATGCAGGAACGGGTACTTTTTGCAGAATGCCTTGAGCGCTTTCTGCAGGTAGATCTTGGCAGCCAAAGGAGCCTGAGGATCTCCCGCCAGGATGCCATTTGAGGTCCACATTGGAGCTGAAGCTTCACCCTCTGCCTCAAGGATCCTGGTGCCACAATAAATCTGCATGGCAAAGGAGGCGTGGGTGCCGGGGTAGTTGGAGCTTAACCATCTCTCAGCCAGTTTCTGGAGGTTGATCCTGTCGTAGAAGTTGGACAGGTCCAGGAGGACAGACACTACTGTCTTTTTTAGGGCCTGGTGGTGTTCGGTGAGGAACGCTCTTTTGAGCGCCACTTGCAAACACTCGGTCCCTGGGACCGCTCTCTCCCATGGGTACTCGTCCTCTAGCTGGCTTTGCCACTCTTTCGTGTATGGGTTGCGGACCCGACACCAAAGTCGGTATAGTGTGGCCACCAATGCAATAGGTCGTTCAATCTCGTTGGATTTAGGGATCATGGCCACCAGTGATACCAGCCATTGATGAGGAACTGTTCCCATGGCTTCAACTTGATGAAAGAAAGCTGCAAGCTCCTTCATGGCGTTGTAGGGGAGGGCCTTGAGGAAATCGAACCCAATGCCATCCAAGCCAGGTGCTTTGTTGGAGAGGAGCTTGATTGTTCTCCACAAATCCTTGTCTTCAATGGGTTTCATCTTGGCTGCGTATTCTTTGCCTTTCTCGATCATGGCCGGCAGTGAAGTGACTTTGTGTTGCTCCTGTCTCTGTCCCCATATGGCTGTCCATTGTTGCATTCTCTGTTCCATGCGCTCCTCCCTGGGCAACTGTTGGAAGGGCCTCAAGAAAGGCTGTTCTTCTTGTTTGAGGCTGCGGAACAAGCCTCTGTGTCCCTTGAGGGTGGCATTGGCAAGCCATTCTCTGTAGGTCTCTGTGTCCGCTGTTGTACTGCTCTGAAAATGAAGCTCTCTCTGTTGTTTGGCATACATCAGAAGAGCTTGTCCGTGTTCTGGTTCAAATTGACCCCAAAGCATCTGGAAAAGAACCTGGAAGCCTTCTTGCTCAATGGGCCCATCGTCATGCCAATGCTGGTTGATGTGCCAGCCCAATTTTTGCAGTTGGGGCAGATCTGCTGGATGGATTGTCCTCTTCTGTGTCACCTGTTGCAAGCGTAGCTCCATCTGGTTCCAGAAGGATAGACTACCTTTCTTCCAGATCCATGGTTTGCTCGGGTCTGGTACTGCAAGCGCGTGCCCCGTCCTGTTGCTGGCTTGTCCAGGTTTTGAAGGACATAGGCCTCGATCTTGCCATAGATTGCACCAGCCTTCTTGCTGATATGGTCATCCTCCATGTCCAACCATTTGACGGGGCATTCGACTTGATCAAACTGATCCCATTCTTTTGTCGGCTTCTCCAGCTTTGGTGCCGGGTTGAACCTCGTGATTTGCTGCACTGGCAGAGCTGTGGTGGCCATGTTGAGCTTGAAGTTGAGCTGTGCATGAGGTTTGAAAGGCACTTCCCAGCAAACCTGAACCACTAAATCCGGGCTGATCTGGTTGGTGGCCAGAGCCCAGTCCAGCTCATTACCTGTACTGCAGGTTTCTTCTCCAGTAGCCACCGTTTGAACTTGCATGACCGTCCCCATGGTGGTGGCCATGAACTCCCCCGGAGTGATGTTGAAATCCCCCATGATGATGCATGGGTGGTTGACTCCTGTGACAAAGGAAATCAGCCCACCCCACAGCGCCGAGTTCGTCTTGCCTTGAACTGGCCACGATCATGATGAGCTTCAAGTCGCTGAAGGTCCACATAGTTGCCACCCACCCACAACCATCAATCATTTGTTGATGGATCTGGTGGAAATGCAGGTGTGCAGGGTAGACAATCATGAGCCCCCCATGTGTGCCTCCCTTGGGACTCTGTGCTGCTGGTGCTCCAAGAACTCCAAAACCACGGCCACATAGCCATTGCATAGTTTTGTGATGATCATCCAGGGCCAGGTGAGTCTCTGCAATGAACAAAGGGCACCTCGTTCTGCCTCCGATCCATTGTCGAACTGCTTGCCCCAGACTCGTCACATTGGCAAAGGTGAAGTCAATGTGATCTTGCTTCCTCCTTTTGTGTTCAGGTTCTGCTCGTTGACTTCCTTGTGTTTGTGTGGGGAAGTCACGTGGGATCCGGCAGGAGGTAGGCTGACGGAACTGCCCACACTTGCACTATCTGTTGCTTGATGTTCTCCTGTAGGACAGGGAGAGCTCGTGGGTACGAACCATCATCCACCAACCAATATAAGCCGCGGTAGACAAAGATGGCGTAGAAGTGCACTGTGGTGTGCATCACCAGAATGACATAGGAGCCCAATCAAGGAATACTGTTCTGTCTTTGTTGTCACGCCATCCAAGCATACCGGCAGTTGAAAGATGGTTGGCACCTGCAAGGTCTTGTGATGCTTGGTCCATTCTCCTTGTCCATAGGTGTAACGCCCAATTTGCGCCACCCAAAGTCCTCTGCCTGAAAGAACTTGTCCTTCCGCTGTGTTTGCCCATGTGGAGATCAAGGTTTCAAATTCTTCTCCTCCATCTTCCGGGTAGATGAGATGGGTCGGGAAGGCTGCTCGAAGGTGCACTTCCTGTCGATGGTCCACATGGTGATATTGTGTGATCACCTTTTTGGAGCTGGCCAAGTGAACCAGCTGCTGCAAGAAGTGTGCTGCATCATCTTGTACTGCTTCGTTGAAGGTTTCCCACAAAGGCGCCAAGGTCTCCAATGTAGTGATGTTTACCACTCCATCATCTTCCAGCGCTGTTGTGACTGCTGAAGTGGTGCCTTGCCAAAGTTCTTTGCCCTGCATGAAGCTACCTGCCCATGCCCACAACCTGAAAGGCCCATTGGCAAAACAATAGTTCCCCAGTCGGCACTGCAAGTTCTGGACCACATAGTCAAGAGAGCTGCAAGTGCTGGTAGGGGAGGTCGTAGGTTGGTGAGGTTCACCGTCCATCATGTTGATGTCTGCTTCATGGTCCATGGAGTCCGTGTTTTGAACTCCTCCACAAAATCCTGGGAAGTTCTCCTCCCTTTGTTGCTCCAACATAGTTTCATCTGCTGGAGCTCCCCATGTAGCTGCATTCACACGGGCATCCCCTCCCGTGTGGTCTGAGCCAAAATACCCCCATAGACATGTGTTCAAGGCACCTGTTTCCCCTAGGTGTGTGACACATGTGCTCTGTGCTCGTTCAAGGTTGGGCTTCTCCGTAACCTCTTGAGGGTTACCCACACTTCCTGCTCTTCATGACGTTCTCGCTCAGCTTTTGTGCCAGCTCTTTGACCTGATCCGGTGTGGCGGATAGGCCTATGTTGGCCATCACGGTCAGCAGGTTTTCTGCTGCCAGTTCTTCTGGGAGGGGTTCTTCAGCTACCTGCTTCTCCTGCTCGAGTTGTTGGTTGTAGAGATTTGTGGTCTCCTGTAAGTCCTTTTGTGCCGCTTCGATCTTGCTCTGCGTCTCCTTGAGCTCGTTGAGAAGCTGTGTGTACTGCTGCTTGATGGCATCCGCCTTGGTCTGGATTGCTGCCTTCTTCTCCGAAAGCTGCTTGAGTGTCCCAACCGCTTGCTTGAGCTTCTGGTTGAGAGGCGGTTCCATCTTCGTGGGCTGGATGATCTTTTCAACTTCCTCTTTGAGGACTGTCGGTAGGCTCTCCAAATGATCCTTAATCAAGGTTGGCAGATCTGGCGGGGGCGCCGGTTGTGCTCCCTTGATGCCCATCTCCTCCAACTGCTTCTTCAGGACGTCCGGGATGTTGGTCCAATGCTCCTGTAGTTTCTTTTCAATGCCCTTCATTTTTGGCGGCCTGTTGGGTTTACCACCTTGAAGTCCAGGAGGAGGGTCAATCAGGGTCTCCTTGTAGGATTTCTTTGGCCACTGCTGTCCTTTCTTCTGGAAGTTCCAACTGGCCCACTCAACTCGACGTTGGCGAAGGTCCGGAACTTGCGGCTGTTGCCACTTTCTCCCACACTGATTGCAACAAAGTCCAGGTTTCTGGACTACTCGGTCTGCCCAGATCCATGAGCTGTGGCATCCCTTGCAAACTTGGTAGTGGCGCCGCATGTAAATGGCCTCTGGCGGCCTTTGAGCCCAAACCTTGAGCCGTATATATATATATATACATATCATATCTATATACATGCAGTATGATATGATACCAGTATGATATAATATGATTTGACATGATATAGTATAATATGAACTAGGTATTCTCTCTCTCTCTACATATTATACACATATTACTATATGTAAGCATAGTCCGTGACGATTTTTGCATCTATGTTGGGCCTCGCTTGGAAAGTTCGTGGAATTCAGACAGCCAAGGAGCGACCGCTTCGAGTGGCTAAGCCTATGTTCAGAGATGTTCAGTGGAAATCCGTATCCATGCGGGTGGTGCCGAGATGCCAGTGCAGTGTAGTAAGCAAAAGGAAGTACATATTAGGCTTAGCCAAGATCAATCTTGGCTTGCTGGGCCAAGATCAAGATCAGGTTGTAAGATATTGTAAGCATTTTCCTGTAAATTTTAGTACTTTGGTGGCCCAAGTTTGGTCAAGCAGATTTTCTGGCTTCCTATGTCTTAGGCCTTGCAGCGGTGGAAGTTGCCAGACGATCTCCAGAAGAGACTTCTTCACGAGTTATCAAGGCGTAGCAGAAGTGGGGGTGTTATTGGGTTTAGGGGTTACCTTCCGTACAGCATGGAAGTGGATGGCATGGCCCTCTCCTTTGGAAGACACTGTTTCTTCCCGTTTCCACGCTTGTTGGAGGGAGGGGATAAATCCCTGAGAAGTTTCTTTTAGGAGTCTTGGACGACACGGAGCTGCCAAGTCACAGGGACTTGGACGACCTGTGGTGGGGTGTTATTGCTTCTCGACTAATAACTAATAGCCTGCACAGTATGCAAGTCACTGCCTAACAACTAGTTGAAACCTTGCGAACCTTTTGTCTCATATATTTGTGAACACTTCAGCACAACGTTACAGTGTTGGTTATACCGATAGCATGCTACTTGATAACCACCACAGCCAGCCCTCCGCAATCAAGAGTCACACAGATTCTCTGGTCATCGTCGCATCGTCAGCCGCATCAATTGGTCATCGTCCTTTGCGACCGGTGGAGGTCGTTGTCGTTGCGGGCGGATGAACTCCCCTGCAGATTAACATGGAACCCCACAAGCACTGCGTTGTAGAGGATATATATATATATATAATTTAATAATGGTTTTCCACCGGTCAATTCTCAGGCGTTAGCTTGCGGGAGGGTCGGACTCGTAAACCCTTCTTGAAGCACCGATTCCTTGAGGCCGCTACGGCACCGCCCCAAGTCTCGTGGCTGCGCAAGCGGCGGCTGCCGGGGTGGCCGTGACACTTGGCCAAACTAGAGGAGTGACATGCATTGATGAACTTATTCTTTGGTCCCAAAGTTTTGTCCAGCATGCTCTGGTAGAATCTGAAGTTCCGGAACTTGGTTGGGCTTTAGGGTGCCAAGGGGCAGTTGTTTGAGGACTTACATGATCGTCGATGGCTGGGCTTCCGCGGGTGTGGAGACTGAAGGCCAGATAAGTCAAGCGAGGGAGCGCTTTGATGTATGTAGGGGCATTTCTGAAGAAGTTGAAGCTTAGTAGAACTGTCACATTTATGGCTTCAGAGGGAGTATTCAGAAGCGGCACATGGGAAAAGCAGGCAGTTTGCAAGCTGGATCGGTCCAGATCACCTCCTCGACTCCTCAATTTTGCTATTCAATCAAATCGTACGCTCCAGGTAACTCTGCCATTTTGAGCACCCTATCACGCGATTTGACCAGGGAGGGCAACAAGGCCTGCAAGTGGGGATGCAAGGAATGTAAGAAATCTTCTGCAGGAGAAGTGGCACATACGTAGCTTGTTGGGTAGCAGGTACTGTAGCACGGAGCACCAAGATCAAGAGCCATTGTAGTATGTCCAGACCAATCAAACCTGCATTTGCAGAATATTTTTTTGTGGGTATCAAACGAAGCCTTCTTGTTGTTGTCGTCACCGTTGTCACTGCGAGAGCAATCGGCGTGTGTTTGTGATGTTCTATGTGCATGCACCACAGCAACGAGTCCGAATGACTTTCGCTTCAGCTCCTTGATTCCATTCGCCGGCACCATAACCACCATAACTTTGATGTGCACATGGTCTTCTCTGCTGAGGAGGACTCAAGACCACAGGTTGGTCGCCAGGTTCGTTCCGCACGTACGGTTTGAGTCACAAGGACTCCTTCTACCACCCCTTGAGCTTCAACAACAAAGGCTTCCTGCGCGCAGTAAACATCGAAGTGACACAGCTTGCTGTTTCTTGGCTGTCAATGAGCTTGAGTTCAGTCTGTGGGTTGGTCAGCAGATGTGGTCAGTAGATCCTCTTGGAGTGGAGTAAAGATTTTTGCCTAGCGGCTACTAGCCTCCAGTGAAAGGACAATTGCGATCTGTGGATGTGATGAGTGCCCTTAGTAACAAGTGCCACGCTAGTAGTAACAGGTGCCTTACTAGTAGTAACAAGAAGCACTTAGTAACAATTAAGCTACTAGTAACAAGTGCCTTAAGGGGTTGTGGGTTGCCTTGTCCGCACCGAGGCTCAGAATCTCACGACTGCTCGAAGGCTGCCGCCTTGCTGCATGTCAGCCCAAACAGTGGTGTTAAACTACAACAGGGTCTAGAAGCGATCTTGATGCCTGGTGATCATACATGGTTGGCAGCTTAGCAAGAACAAGCCACCTGAGTTCATCCACAAGTCTTGGAGCTCCAACTTCACATTTCACAGATACCTTCCAACACACCGCTGAGGCAGGGCCCCCCGCCCGGGCAGGGGGCAGGCCCGCAGCAGGCAGGCCCGCAGCAGCCTGGGGCAGCGCCGCAGAGCACTGTTCCGATCTATGTGGAGGCCATCACAACAGAGGAGCTGCTGGCATACACTCGGGTGCAGCCCATCTTGAAAGGGGTGCCTCGGCCAAAAGGCAATTGCGGGGAGTTGTGGCTCGGGCGATGGGCAAGTTGCTGCTGAAAAGTTGGCCCGTGGGCGAAATCATGAGCAATCTTTGGGAAGGACTTGTGGTTGAATGGTAAAGTCGATTGTGATTCATTGCAAGGTCGCAATCTAGATACCCTAGACTTGGACCCAACGGGCTCCAAACAGTCAAGTTATAAACTGTGATCTCAACCTGGGTTGGCCTGTCACTTGTGTCATGCGCCGAGATCTACTTCTCCGAGGGGTCCGAAGAGAACGTCGTGGCACGCCGTGGCGCGCGACGCGCGCCTGAGCGAGTGGCACATGCAGCTGTTTTGCACAGCAGTCAGATCGTGGAGGAACAGATGAAGACACTGACCGAGAAGTTTGAAGATCAACTAAGATTGACTGAGGTCACATCGTCCGCGAATTGATACTCTGAAAGGAACATTATCTAAAAAGAAACGCACATATTCTGCCGTCTCTGTTTAGTTTGCGGTCAGGGTCAGTAGATATTGTGCCTTGAAGGAACCAAGACCAATGAGCTCTTTTTGTTCCTTTATACATGATCTCCAATTGGGCATAACATGGCAATATATGCATGTTTTTGAGACAACCCTCAAAACGAACATCTAACACTAACATCCATCACTAACCCATTGGCATGTTTCGGGGCACAGCCCAGTGACTCAAGTCGTGGTCCTAGCCCGCATTCAGGGTCCTGCCCAGTCCTCTTTTGGTGGAGCTCTCTCTCTCTCTCTCATCCGATCATCCCCCTCTTTTTTCAGTTCTTTTTTCAATCTCGAGCGCTTGTTTGTTGCTTTGAATCCCCAAAGAACCGTGGTCACCTCCGGGTGAACCTCCGGAAGAACGGACGGAACGACCCGTGTTGGAACGGCAGTTGGAGTCCGACTACCAGAGCCTCGAAGCGATGGTGACGTGGATCCATGGGAGCGCCGAGCAGGTATGCGATAGCAGGTATGGGATAGCATCTGGATGGTATGGGAGTGCATTGGTACCAAAGGAATCCAAATTCAAAGCCTGAATACCTTACAAGTAGGTTTTGCATTCTTCAGAATCTACTGCCATCACCTTTCTTTCCGTGGAGTTAGAGTCAGAGAGTGGATCTATGTCGAACTGAAGTTTCCCTCAAAATCTAGGAACCAAATGACTAGTGCGAGTGCTTCTTCAAGGAAGCTCCCCCGCCCTCAGGCCAAATGCACTCTGTGAATCACCAAGGTGACTGAACGACCTCCAGAAGAGGAGCGAAAGGTGATTCGGTATCCCTGCCTCTCGGACGAAAGCGATGGGTCGCGTCGGACGCATCGCTTTCGAAGAGCTGCGAAGGAAAGGGGAAGAGGGGTAGGCAGAGTTTGTTGGGCTTAGCACTCAAAATGATGGTCCAACTGTTCAGTGTGCTCACTGGCTTCCAGATGACGATTTTTGCCAGTTTGACATTTGGGCCAAAACCTTCCTCACAGAGTTGACTCTGGCCAATGGTCGCCCGACTTGACCACTTTGCGGCGAGCCAAGGCGACTTGGGCTTCGAGGTGAGAACTGCTGAATTGTGGACGATGATGAACTTTGTGGAGCTAAACATGTCAGGCGAGCGGACAGTGCCAGGTTTCTGTTCGTTTTAGGGCGGGAAGAGAAGACTGTTTTTTCTTTTGCCGGGATTTCTGGGTGTAGCCTACAACTGTTTTGGGCTGGGTTGGACAAGAGACAGCTTGTGCATGCTTCAATTTGCAGGGCTGACAGGCCGACAGATTGAAGAGGAACAGAAGGCTGTCCTAAAGTTTCAAGGATTTGTCAAGCGTTGCTGGGCTAGACTGACACAGGAGGCCCTACTTCACCATGTGCTCCTTGTTATCGTGGTAACTTCCGATCCTTGCGAAGCGTCTTGGCGGCAGTCATGTGGCAGACTTTTGATCAAGGGGTTTGACCGCACACTTTCAGAATTGTTTCGAGATGTTCTTTTGTGCACCTTGATATGTTTCAGAACCACATCCTCCTTTCCGGTTCACCAAAACAGAATTCAATAGATTGTCCGATCACCTTCAAGCTGTTGAATCTTCATACCTGCAGACCCTGATCTTGAAGAGCCGGATGAAGCTCCTAGTCACTGAGAGCGCCCGAGAACATTGCTATTACTGTAGGTTGGAGGCCATTAGTAAAGTTTCCCTAAACATTTGGGAACCAAATCATTAGTGCGTGAGCTATCCTGCGTTCCAATCAGTAGCTATTTACGCTACTAGGTACCTCTCCTTTGCTTACTGTAATTAAGTAGGCGCCTACTTAATTAAGAAGGGAGGGGGGGAAGCGGGCTTTAAAAAAGAGGCTGAAGACGAGGCTGAGAAGGGCCACCATCAGCTGAGGTTCCAGTTGCTCGAAGTGTGCACCAGGAACCCAGGCCACCAACTCAGGGCAGTCAGAGTGCACTGAGACTTGGCAACATTTGTTGAATATGTTTTCTTTGAAGTGGGAGAAGATGTTGTCTTTCCATTGGCAACGGTGTGAATCCGTGGGTCACTAGCAATGCAAAAACAGTGGGTGATGTGATCGGAGGGATCCTCTCAGCGTGTGGTGGAGCGCTTGTGATGGTTGTTTGTTGCCAAGCCAGACGACTGGGTGGCATAAGGTCATAAGGATGCTTCTCGGCGATAGGTTCACTGGATAGCCAGAGGTTGTCCATGCTCATCAGGCCTATCGCATTGCGCTAAGGAGTGCCTTGCAGGTAGTGTGTGCGACCCGGTCGACAGTGCTCTTTTGGTAGCACCTTGGCGGCAGATGAACCATCCCTCCAACTGCTGTCCGTGGTGTAGTTCTAAATGTTGCAAGATGAGCGACTTTGGGATTCAACACCAGCCTCCTAACGGGACTCATGACACCAACGGCTAGTTGCTTGACACAATTCTAAGCCAGGGTTGAACTGTGGGACGCGTTCTCATGAAGCCTGGGGAGTGCTCTGAGAATGGACTGCCGTAACCTTTGGCTCGTAGTATCTTTCAGCAGGTGTCCTTCCACTCGTGAGTGTTTTCCGTATTCTGCATGAATGGCTGCAGGCCTGGCCGTTGCCCAGCGGCATTCCAAGAGCTTTGTTTTTTTCCTCCTTCGAAGCAGATGTTGCCAGGGGAACATATCCCAAGAGAACATTTGTGTGCCAATGTTCTTTGGCAACAAATCTCCAGAGGATAATCCCAAAGCCATTCATCCTCTAGAATGGGATGGATAAACATTTGACACTATTTGGCATCTCTGATTGTATCCAAAACCGATCGAAACCGTAAGCTGATCATTTTGAGAGGATGCTGAAGATGCTCCTGTCCCGGCCATGACTTTCTCCTTGGCAGGTGATCCCCCCATGCAATGGACACTGCAGGCAAGGCATGGCTCTAGAAGCATCTTCACGTGGCAGCCACTTGATTCAGGCACTCTGTTCCTTTTTAGCACTGCACTGAACTTGGTGAACATGCACCGCGTGAAAGACTTTTGCAATTCTGCACTTCTCTGAGGCAACCGTATAGTGAGTGCGCTTTCGGAATTAAATTCTGGAAAGTGCGCTTTTTGTACCAACAAGCGGGGAACGCCCACTGGAGGGACTTCCGCTCGACCTGTTTTGACTCGACTTTTTTCAGGCGCTTCGTCTTCCTTGACGGGTGAAGATGAACCGCCCAGTGGAGGTGGTAGGGATTGTGGGATGTTGGAATGGGGTGCCTAGCCCTGAACTTTCGCAGACAGGACTTGGACCCGGAAAGGTCTAAGATGTGGATGGCTGCTGCCAACATCGAACCACATGGGACATGAGTTTGCCCCATAAACCTCACGATTGTGCTGAAACACTTACACACCTTCTCTTTCAAGCATCAAACAATTTGGCCTTTCAAAGCTACCAGTGAATTCATGAAGGGAACCCTCGCCGTGACATATATGTTGTATAAATCATATAACAAAAGAGATTGATGGAACTGTTCAAGGAATTATGTTTATATATATATATTCCCACACCAAAGCCCACCACTCCTGGGTCTTTCTGCCATCTACTGTAAGTGATCTCTACCGACTGGTGCAAGAGTTTTCTTCCATCCTGCTTGTATCACCGGGGCATACCGCAATGTATCCATATGTGTACCCTCTCAGCGCCGCGGGAGGCGGTCTGCCCGGTCGGGGGCGACGGCTGTTGAGATGCCTGGCGTCGTTGATGGTCACTGGGTGCCTGGCCTCTCGGAGCAGCGTGAGAATGGGTGTGAGCGATTAGTTTTCGCAGGCGCAAAAGTGGGGCAGGCCAGTTTTCCCTATGCCTCTCTGGCACAACATGATGGAATTTGGAGGATCCCCTATCCCTAAGGCCCTATGATTGAAATAGGGAGAATAGTTCAAGAAGGCTTGCCAGAGATTGATATTTGTTAACGTTTCTCTTCGAAATGGCCACGGCTGCCAACGTTTGACCAAATTTATGGAATTAAAGCGGGTCCAGGAGCTTGATTGGAGGCTTTGCTGTTTGGGTGACCCCAGTTCTTGTTGATGGCCCGTCCTCCTCACTGTGATTTGCTGGTTCTCAGGTGTGGGCTGCCATCTCGGAAAGGCCACCAGTGTGTGGGCGCGACCAAAGGCTACAGGAAAGTGAGGGACGTGGGATAGGATGTAGGATAGGGATACATTGGGATAGAACATAGGATTGGGTTTAGTGGTTAGGAAGGGTAGGAGATAGGATAGTATGTAGGATAGCAGGGTGTAAGTGTTTTTGCAGGCTTCACAAAAAGAGACCCAAGAGACCCAGGCTATAAGATGGGTGGCAGGGTGGGTATGAAAGATTAAAACCCTGCACGTAGATCAAGCCTTTGAGCCAAAAGGAAGTATCAAAGAAAGCAATAGCCAAGGACTGACTGGAGGCCCACAAGGAACCCGGGCGGTGCATTCACTTCGTGGCTTTATCAGTTTTTGAGCAGGGCCCATACAGCCATACGGTTCACGCCTGGATTCCTGGTCCTAGAATCGTCTCCTTCGGTTCTCTCGGCGAAGCAGGTGGCATTGCTTCGAGGTGAGCGTGGCGCCTGCTGAGGTTTTTGAGATGCGTGGGTGCTAAGTGAAAGAAGTTGTGGACCGTTTGTTCCGCGCCACGTCATCAAATCTCAAAAAGGCCAGCCCTGAACATTGCGCGTTTCTTATTTCTTTTTGCAGTGGAACGTGAACTTTCCGGCTCTAAGCTTCAAAAATCCAACAACCCTTGATGGACTTGGCTGAAAGATCCCCAGACGAGTCTTTGAACCGGACAGACAGAGGCTGATCATCTTCCCTTCAGTTCACACCAAGCTTGCGCAAGGTTTGTGTTGGAAGCGATTGAGATACTGTATATAATGTGTTGTGGGAGTTGGCTGAACCCTCCTGTGGTGTCTTGCGGAAGGTCCATGAGACCCTTTGAAATGCTTTGAAAGCCAGATGTTGAACAACAGAAAGGTTGAGAGTCTTTTTAAGCTCTAGACTCTCAACCTTAAACATCAGCCTGCTGGATTCCCTTTTCTAGAATCTACAGTTGGGTGACCGGCAATTGTAAGACAATCCTGCTTGTGACGCACGTTGGCTGAGCCCTTGGGAAGCTGCACTCCACAACTCCTGGTCCTTCTCTTTCCACACTGACCAGGTTCAAAGCCATGACCAGCATTCTGCCTGGCACCCATGACGTGGCTTGGATGTGAGAGGTCCACCAGGACAAACATCACTGATGCTGGTACTGGAATAGTAGAAATTCCTGTTACCCCAACTAGGCTTGGTTGCAACTGGACAGCGACTGTTTGATCTTCCGCACTGAGAATCACAACCTGCTGCACCTGCCCACCAGTCTCCACAAACGATCCGTGTGCGACATGCGAGACTTGGGGACTTGACGGTTCTCTTGGGACCGTTTAGAACAGAGATTTATCGTCCGAAAGTGAACTCCACAAGTCTGAAAAGACGCGCCGCATGAACTCCACAAGAGCATGTCTGTAAGAAGGAAGAACCATCAACACACTTTTCTGCAACCCTGTGTGAGGATTGTGCGCTTTGAAGATCATTGAGGGAACTTTTGTAGGAGCCACGAAATTCAGGGCAGCCCCAAGCGAACCTTCCCAATAACAGGAGCTTTACATTCCGTTACATTGCTGTTTGACGTGCCAGCACTTCTCTGGGGATTTGAGCCCCCAAGTCACTTACGCAGCAGAGTGCGAGGTGGCAAGTCATAGCTTGGTGCGGGAGACCGAACCGAAAGTCGCCGGGACCTTGGCCAAGTCAGGGGAGGAATCTGTGGGGAATCTTGTCAATGAATGAGTCCAGTGTTCAAGTGATTCAGGTGTATAGGTTTTGACTGAAAGCCACAGGACTCTTGTTTTGAACTTCAAGCCAGTTTGGGTTAGGAAGTAGACGACTTGCAGGGCGACCGCCCAAGGTCTTTGAGCTTGAAGCTGGGCTTTGGTCCACGACAGCCTTGGACCTTTGCCATCCGAAGGACCCGCGAGGGTGTATCGTTTCGCTCTCGTTCCATACTTTTTGTCCCCGGCTTTCCATTTTTCGGCACGCGGCAACCCGAACACGCCGTGGGCGTATTAGGCGGTGTTTCTTTTGAATCTGAGTCAGTATATTCACTTAGTGCTTGATAAGTAGTGGCGTTTTGAACGAAACATTGGGTGTTTTTGAAACCTAAGGACAACTTTCGGACTTAATTGCTGAACCGTAGAAACATGTAGCTTGATTGTTGATGTTCTCGAAGGACAGTTATTTTCAGGTGATTGTTTGCCCGACCCTGCTTTAAACTTTGACTTGCAGACACAGGACAGCGCTTTCGCTGCTTTCGTGGACGAGAAGAGATGCCAGGCAAGGTGCGAGTTGGCTAGAAATGATCGGTTCTCTGCACAAGCAACAGATACTCAAAATCCACTACTGAATTTACCACGGGCGAGAGAGCGGTACGACATCAGATCATCATGGGGAAACCAGGGTTTGTCGGAGCAAAGGGCATGTAGGTTTTCCTGCACATTGCGGAGCAATTCCCTCCGCTTTCTTTGTGGAAGGGGAGGAAGCATCAACCTCGAAGGGCTCAGGCAGACCCAATGAGTTCATTTGGGGTCCTATGATGTGATGTGTCTGTTTGGTTAGCGGCCACCATTGGGAGACATTCCCGTGCAACTTCCTGGACTGTAGGACAAGCTGACCCGCTTCTGCTACGACATCCTCGATGAGAAACCCAAGGATCCGCTGGTGAGGCGTGATATTGTGTTGCAGCCCTTGGTCTTGCAAACAAGGGATTGCAAACGAGCCATAGGCACAAAGCATACACATCCAGCTGTATTTTGTCCTTCACAGCCAAAGAAGTGCTGTAGGTTGTTTGGGATTTGGCTGATCTAGCCTTCACCGGCACTTCAATGCTAGATCATGCGTGTTTGCCCCTTTTCATTCCATTCAACTGGATCTGTCTCGCAGCACGTCTGTGCTCCATGCGGCAGGCGAAGCTTCGAAAAGTGCCGAGCGGCAGTGCACCACGGGTCTGTGAGCTTCAGCTCTTGGGCGGAAAGGAGTTGTCTGAGTGGAGCATTTGCGTTTTGGAGCATGCGGTCATCTTGATCTGGAAGTTTGCCAAAGAAACGGCTGATAGGGATCCTTTGCCTTACTTTGGGCGTGGTTGGTAGAAGAGATGTGAAGGGATCTCTAAGATCTCCGAGTGCGGAACAAGGCTTGGTGCTTGAGCCTCCGAAGAAGGTGGAGGCTTTTGAAGAGGCCAGAATCTCAGTCCGCGCATGACGGTTTGTGTGGAAGCAACAGTTTGGGCAGCAGTTTGGGGCGGCTCCAGTTTGGGGAGTGGGAGTGGAAGATCAGCAGTTACTCAGTAGTTGCAGTTGATTTGTCCTTAAGCTTGTGCTACTTCGATCCATTGAGACATGCCCAGCTATGAAGGCCAAGTGATCAGCCAGTTGACCCCTCTGCACGAAGGTCGACTTCAGCACTTTCGATGGCCTCCAAGCAAGCCTTGAACACCACGATGCAGATAGCGATCCCGACATTTGTGGCTCGGCATTTTACGAAACACGCTTTGGCTCCCCTTGTTGAAAAGGGAAGATGCGACAGATCAGGACCATCCTTGTTTGAAAGGCTAGCGACGGGACGTCCAGTATGCTAAGAGCCTGCTGAGGTGGCACGCTGGTGAACTGTGACGTGCTGGTCTGGGCCTCGTTGTGAAAGCTGATTCGACGCAAACGCAGGGCAATACACACTTGCACGTAGTGCCTGGGATATTGGTCAATCCCCGAGCTGGTGAACTATCAAAAGAGTGGAGTGACGGCGTTAAATTCTGATGATGGGGCGAGAACACAGACAGCTTGCCAGATGTGTTCAATTTCAATAGAAGCACGTACAATGTTTGCAAACAAAGTTTTGATTTGAGTCGGTGTGTGTCTTTGGTTGATTTCCTCAGGCGGAGCTCAGACCTTGGAATTTCGCCTTGATCGCCTCGCTGGGAGTGGCGCTGCTGTGCACCTTGCTCTCCAACTACTGCTTCGCCCGTTCGATCTTCAGTCAGGAGACCCCCGTGCCGTGGATCGAAGGGTGCGAGAGCGGTACCGGCGGTACCGGTGATCGAAGGCATGCTGGTGGAAGGCGTCGTTTTCGATCGCAAGGACGTCAAGTTGATGCAGAATGGCTGCGGCTTGGTTTGCAGTGGAAAATGGAAAGCGAACTAGCAGCAGTGGACGGTGAACTGCTGAAGCGAGTTGGAGAGCATCAATCCACTGCTGTTGGGACTGTGTGAGGGATCGTCAAAATCTACAAGGATATTCTGAGTGAGTCAACAGAGTTGGGTGAGTGCCTCCATTTTTCCATCCTGGAAACAGGGGTTTCAGACCCGTATCTAAACGAGACATGATAGGGAGGGGTTCAGCTCAGTATATAGACATTTGAACGCATGGCTAGGCAAGTTCAGATCCCATCACCGCTATATGATCACGAATCACGCACGTGCGACGGATCTGTGGGTGTTTGCTATTACAATTCAGGGGTCTCCGTATTTTGAAGGGTCCCGGGGTCATTCAACATGCGAACATGCTTGCAGCAGGAGTGTCTAGGCCTCTTGCCAAGCTTCTCAGCAAGGTCATGCCATCCTGTTGGCAGCCTTGATGCTTGTGGGAGTCATTGTCCTGGACATTTACATAGGCACGTTGGCAAGCTTAAAACTTCGCTTATGACTCATGGCGCTGTCCGAGTGTCCGTGTGTCTTCCAAAACTCTTGTTCAGGCCTCAGCTGCATGGCCTCAGCTTTTGGAGATGGCTTTTGGGGGGGAAGCCGTCAGAGCATTTTCGGTGTTCACTTCACCAAAATCAACAGCAGGTGAGAAGTTTGCAGTGGAAGACGTCTTTCGGACAGAGGCACGTAGCGACCTCATCAAATGGTTGTCCCGGGTGTCGCTGTGATAGCTGCTAGCTGGGTTCAGTGCCTGCCATTCATTACCATCCGGTCATCTACAATGTGATATTTTTTCAGGAAATTTTGACGACCCAGCCAGGACCTCTACTACTACTTGCTGCCAGATTCCCCTCGGCCGGCACATTCAAGCTTGATGGAGCTGCAGGAGACTTTGTGCCGCCCTGGTGTGGACTTGGCCTGTGGGGCCTGTGCGGTTTCTTCATGTTATCGTAGTCGCAGATGTGAGGGTGAAAGCACTTCAACGATGATCGGAGAGCCCGCGGCGCAGTAGGAGCCGGTGGCGCAACACGTGCCCAAGCGCTTGCAGAAGCGCTACGCCAATGCTGCCTTAGACGTAGGCGAGATGCTGAGTCCATTTGAGTCCTATTTTGACACACACCCGATTTGAGAGAAAGAGTATGTACTGTTTGGATGAAGGGTTATGTCCCTTTGGATACTATGATTCACGACTACGATACACTGTAATTGAATTTATTTATAATTTATCTCAGCTGCAGAGGAGTTAAGTCATTTCATGATGGATGAGCCTGGACAAACAAGTCATTCTGATTTGGTCTCGTAGAGAAGACGTTGACTGCGACAGAATGTCCGTGGATGTCCGTGGCAACGTTGCGCCAGACTACTGGGAGACGTGGCCCATGCAACCTAGAAGCGCTTGGGGAAGTTGTCAATTCGCATTAGGAGGAGGATCATCGATTGTTTTTGGACTCTGACTCTGGTTCTATTTTCTGGATTAGTGATAGTTATATATATATAGTGGTTTTGACATGCATTTTGCCATTTGTTTAAGGTCCATGTTGGAGCTTCACGGAAAGGAACTTGGGCAGATTGCCATCCAGGCTTGGGGTCTTTCAATTGGAGGTGAGTCGAACATCCAGTGATCCATAGTATTATAGTATCCATAGTCCCGTATTTTACATGTCATTTGCACGCTTGGTCTGAAACCGCTTCTTCAGTTCCCCATGTTTGAGTTCAGAAGGTCTTTCCCATGTTTGGACCAGCTTCGAAGCTCAAGATGACGTAGGTAGCGGTAGGTAGCGGTAGAATGTGGTAGATGGGGAACCAATTCCCCAAAATGATGAAGATTTTGTTCATGTTCAGAGCTTTTGATCACTTGGAACCGTTGCTTTGCCTAGGTTCTGTTTGAAATTGAGTCGATTTTCTTGGGACAACCTTGCTGGTCGCAGGATGGTCCCAGAGGACCCCTGCTTCAGATTCCTGCGGCCACATGGAGAGGGACGCTGATGGTCTTGAGCGGCTCGTTTGATGTAAAGGGCGGCCTGCCAATGGCGGTGGAGAGGGACTTCTTCAAATGAGTTCTTTGAATTTTCGTGAGTCTCGTGAGTGTTGGGAGTGATTGGTGCGGACGAGATGAGGTGGTAACCTCATGAAGGCATTGGCAACTGGGAGGATGTCCGAGTTCTTGAACCCCTTGAAGGAGGCCACCAAAAGGCGGCTCCGTACGGTTTGCCATGTCTTGTGTCAATCAATTGTTGCCACAGGAATTCGTCATGTGGAGGGTTTGCTCCATTGGGTAGGCCATGATGGTAGGCTAGTGGGGCCTTGTACAGGGAACAGTCAGCACAGATACATTTCCTAGACTTGCAACATGAAGGATGTCGGACGGGGGAATCTCAGTTCCAAATTGCCCTGCTGGTGGATTCATGTGGTCAGGGCTTGGGCAAAGGCCAATCGCATGATCGAGAACTGGCTGCGGTTGCTTGGCTGTTGGATGTTTTGCGAACCTGGGTCCAGAGTCAAGACTTCACACCTGAGACCGGTGGATCAAGACCAACAGGAAACTGTTCATTTTTTTTTTTTTGACAAGACCAGGTAGAGGGGATTTGAGTGTTGCACACTTCAGGAGTGTACTTGTATGTAGGTACTGAAAGAAAACAACACATTTCAGATAGGGTGTAACTGGAAAGTTTGCAGATCAAAAGGGAGCGGCTGTTTGTGCACTGGTGCCTGATGACTGGATGACAGATTCAATCAGTGAGTGGAGGCAGCATGGGAGCGCTTCCCAAGGACCAGGATCTGCAGGACCTGCGGCCACTCCACTTGGATCATCACAAATGTAGGAAGAGGTGGTTGCTAGTCGTTCTTGCATGGTTGATCAACGCACACTTAACATCCGTGGGATGTTGCATGTCCATCAGCCAAGGTTCTTGCAAAAGTCGTTGGTGGAAGCGCCAGATCAAGGCAGGGTTCTTACCAGTTTACCAACAAGTTGCCACAGCCTATGTCACCTTTCCCATTTTCCTTTGCTGCAAAGGCTCGACATGCTAGTATTAGTATATGGTACCCCGCCCCCGGGGATAAAGACTAGTCACACCCTTTGATGGTTCTGTAGTGTTTGGCTTCAGGTCGGTTGATGGCAGTCTGCAAAGGCTGTTTCAACCGTCTAGGTCAGCCTGTTGGAACGTCGGGGCGGTGCAATCCCTGTTACTTGGCCACCCGAATCGAGCGTGTAGTGCTGACACGCTACCCACCTTCGAAGGCTGCTGAACTGACCCACTATTTGGCCAAGGTTCTCCACAATCTCGAGGCCGATACAGAGGCTTTCGAGAGCGACAAGACATCGGGCATTGTCGATCAGAGCGGCTATTTGATCGAGAAGAAGGAGACCAAGGCCAAACCTACACAGCAGGTGGCTGCGGGGGAACACCCTGGAGATTCACACCCCCAGGCCGCGTCAGCGGGGGTCAAGAAGGAGAGGCAGGAGGAGACCGAGACCGGCACTCCGGGGTCATCTACTAGACACCGGCGTCGACGGCGAGAAGACAAGGGGACATCGCGAAGCCGGAGTCGACGGCGGGAGCGCCGAAAGACAAAAAGGGAGCCCACTCCTGAGCCAGTTCCGGAGGTGGCCACAGAGCAGGAGGAAGTGCACGAGGAGGCTGAGGAAGAGGCAGAGTTTGAGACAGAAGAGAACGAGGAGCTGAGTGAAGGTCCATCACAGCACGACGACGTCAGTCCGGATACTGAAGTCGCCCGGGACCCTGAGGGCGCGGGACTCAGGAAGGTTCCACCGAAGCCTTCAGCCCGAAAGCCGTTACCACGACGGCCTCGGACTCCATCGAGATCACCACCGGGATTTCGTGGGAGACAGCAGGAATCAACAAAGAAGTGGAAGGGGGTCAAGCATATCATACGGGGTCAAACCCTGGGATACAGCAGCAAGGGGCGACCGCCCAAGGGAAAAGGTAAGGGAAAATGGCACCGAAGATGAGAAGGCCCGCAAGGGCCGAAGATCCCGCTCGGTTGAGACGAGGCGTACGCCGCCCTGCAGCTCTTCGAGAAGAAGCTCCGCTTCGGGGCGAGGAGGCCCTGCCCTGGGATCCGAGCATCGGGGATTTGGTTGTGGCAGAGGAGGCGTACTACTTCGGCGCTCGGTGTCGCTTCACCGGGCGGATCCTCGAGGACACTCGGGACGTGGCAGGACGGCATTTGAGCATTCGGCTTCACGGCACCGACCACGAGCCTCTCCTGACCTGGGCCACAGGAAGCAAGACCGCTGCCCGTGTCCACCTCTGCCTCGAAGGATGCTCGAGGGAAGCCGAGGGCCCAGGCCTTATTCATTGCTCCGACCTCCGCACCATCAAGTCCCTCGAAGAGTTAGTCGAAGCCCCTTGGCGAGACGTGTTATTGGAGGCGCGTCCGAAGGCCGAAGACGAACTGGCAGGCTTGAGGAGCCGGATGGACGCAGTCGGGGGTCCCAGCCCTGCAGCCGCAGCAGCCGCGGCGGAGATCGAGGTGAAGGAGAAAAAGGAGAAAGAGGACAAAGAGAAGAAGAAAGAAAAGAAAAAGAGAAAGAAGAAGCGAAAGAGGAGCCGCGCGCCAAGATCAAAGAGCGGGGAGTCAAAAGGAGGAGGATCAAAGAAGAGGAAAAAGGATACGGGGAAGGACCCTGCCAGTACATCCAGTTCAACGAGCAGCTCTTCAACGGTGGAGTTCAAGGAGATCCCACAAGAAGTGTTATTCCGGGGGTCGGGTCTGGACCCGCATGTTCGCACCAGGAGAAAGCAGCGGCGACGAGCTCAACGCCTGGCCAGACGATCCCACCACCGGAAGGACGAGAGCAAATCTGGGTCGTCGGAGGACGGGGGAGACTTGGCCCTGAAGGGGGATCAGATCTTCGGCGAATCCCAGAAAATCAGAGGGATCGCCCTACAGTATCCAGGTGTCTTGACGTCACAAGCGATCGAACAGATGCAAGAGCTTCTGGTACAGGAGGTGGGGCTCGATCGGCAGCGGGGGGGCCCCTGGAGCCCCACCTTACTCAGATACTTCAGACAAACATTATTCCGCAAGATGTCGGGGCCAATGTCCAGGGAAGCCCTGACGTTGTCGACAATAGGAGATCAATTATTGAAGGGCATGATCCCGGCCGCGATGGACACTCTCACACAGAGATTGAAGTCGCTCGAAGCGCAGGCCTCAGGCCTAGCTTGGACGTCCGCCCAGCGGATGGAACTCTTGCCCCCAGACGGGGCAAGCCTTTCGTCGAGGCAGGAGCTTTCGATAGCAGCAGCAGAGCATCGCGCCGAAGTGAAGGCCCACCAGGTCGCAACATGGAAGGACTGGAGCAAAGGAAAGGGCGGCAAAGCAGAAAAAGAAGATGGCGCAAAAGGAAAGGGAAAGAAAGGAAAGGCCAAACCAAAGAAGGACTAGAGACGGACTATGGCATGATGGACGACAGCAATATTAGCAGTATCAACCCGGGGCGGGAGTGCCCTGACAGTGGCAAAGCAGATACACAGCGGGGTCAATCCCTGGAGGCACAGGGCCGCACTACAGACAGTACAGAGGTGGCCCTAGGTGGTCGGGGAGATGACCCTGGCAAATACAGTGATTTGAACGACGAGGTCATTGGCGCCCGGTTGAAGAGGCTGACGATCGACCTAGCTGGAGCGTTGGCTTCAGGACGATGCGCCACGACGCGGGGTTCAGACCCTGTCGGGGCAGAAGTGGAGGATGGACCATTCCCTCCCCTGCCACCAGGCATTTCTCCAGATGCGCCTCCTGCAAGCGATCCGCATGGAGCGACCGATCGTGCTTTGTCAGGTGGCATGGACATCCCGGGGCAAAGCCCTGTGCGACGCCGAGAGGCGGGAAAAGGACTTTGTGGCAAGAGGCTTTGGGAGATGGGGGAGGATCTGACCGAGTCGTTTCGGAGGGTGTCATCGCTCTGCAGCCAGACCACGGCAAGGGGGGAGGTACCCAAACCTTTGGGGACTAGGGACACTTTCCCTCTGCCCACCTTTCGAACCCAGATCGCCTCCGCTCTCGAGCCCGTTGAACCATGGGTAATCTCATGGGTTCAAGCCATTTGCATGAGTTTGAATTCACTTTGGGGATGTCCGGCCGCATCACTGCAGGATGGGCAATCCGACTTGGTGCATGGAATGGTGTCAGAGGTGCGCACCCGCATCCTCCGGTCGTTCGCTCGGGACGCGACTCGGCTGGGAGGGATTGACGAGGTGACGGAGGACTTCGAGTGGAGCTCTTTTTTCAGAACTCGGACCATAGACTACAAAGGGGATGAAGTTAAGACAGCACAGCAATTCACTTGGAAGAACATCAAGCCAGCCATACCCCGGGAGATTGGGGTGGTAGAGCTAAAGGACATTTGCGAGCAGGGCTGCAAGCATTACATTGAACACTTTCCCGACTTCCTCAAGCCATCGCATGAATGGGGTCAAGTACGTAGGGCAAAGGTGGCAGATCGGGATTGGACGGAGGTAGCCTCTGGACTTCTGGAGGCCGGGATATTCGGGGTGGTCCCTGAGTCAGAGGTTTTCAGAGTGCATGGGAAACCACTACTAAACGGACTATTCGGAGTTGAGAAGCACGAAGAAGTGGAAGGCGCTCCGGTTTACCGTTTAATTATGAATCTAGTGCCACTCAATGCTCTATGTCAAGGGCTTCACGGGGACATCACAACCCTGCCACACTGGTTCGGGATGACGCCCTTCCACATCGAGCCGCATGAATCCGTCGTGGTATCCAGCGAAGATCTCCGGTGTTTCTTTTACACCCTTCGGCTGCCTAGTTGTTGGTACCCCTATTTGTGTTTCAACAAAAGGCTGCCGCCAGAGCTGGTGCCTCAGCGGCTCCGGGGACAACCCTGCTACCCTTGCTCAATGGTATTGCCCATGGGGTTCCTGAACAGCGTGGGGATAGCACAGCACGTACACCGGGTCCTTGCTATGCGCTCACAAGCTCACAACAAAGTGCGTAACACCGTTTCGCATGAGATACGCAAAGACCGGATTCTTCCCGACGGGTCGACAGTCTGGCGCGTCTACCTTGACAATTATGACTTGCTGGAGAAGTACCCCCATGAAGTGTTAGGAGGCTTGTGTGGGGAAGACGCCCCGGAGGTGCTCGCCCTGAGGCAGGAATACCAGGCGTGGGGACTGCCCCGTCATCCCGGCAAAGCAGTGAGCCGGAAGACTGTCGCAGAGGTTCAAGGGGCAGTCATGGACGGAGTACGGGGCATCGCGTATCCCAAGGGGCAGAAGCTATCTAAGTATGTGACCATCGCATACCAGTTGATGAGTGAAACACACTGCTCACAAAGGCAGATGCAGGTAGTGTGCGGTGGCCTAGTGTACTTTTCCACCTTCCGCCGGCAACTTCTCGGAGGGCTGAACCTCTGTTGGGCCTTTATTGAGTCGTTCAATTCATGTGGACGTCACAAACAGCTTATCCCGAACGGGGTCAAACTGGAGATTACTCGTTTCCTGTGTCTCGTCCCGCTGTGCCGCATGGACTTCCGCTTGGAGATGAACCCGAAGGTCACTTGCAGCGACGCGTCACAACATGGAGGAGGAGTTTGCGTTGCAACCAGTCTCACAAATTACGGGGAAAAGGTGGCCCTGGGGGAAGAACGCCGAGAGATGGTGGCTTGCGGTGGACCCCGAATTTTGAGTATCGGGCTCTTTGATGGCATCGGATGCCTCAGGGTGGCTTTGGACCTCCTGGGATGTGATGTGATCGGTCACGTTTGTGTGGAAAAGGACGCTGCGGGCCGGAGAGTGGTTGAGCACCATTTCCCGGACAGCTTGCACTATGACGACATTGCGGAGGTCACGGAAGAGGATGTGCAGCGTTGGGCATTGCGCTATGGGCAAGCTTCATTGATCCTAATCGGTGCTGGGCCACCATGTCAGGGGGTCTCTGGCCTCAACAGCCAGCGAAAGGGAGCACTGCGTGATGAGCGGTCGTCCTTGTTCGTCCACGTAAAGCGGTTGCGTGAGTTGGTACAACGTTGCTTCCCTTGGGGGCAGGTGCACTGCCTAATGGAGAGTGTAGCATCGATGGATGAGCGGGACAAGAGCATCATGTCCGAATCATTCGGGGATCAACCCTGGGAGATCGACGCAGGGACTCTTTGTTGGTGCAGCCGGCCACGGCTGTATTGGTTGAGCTGGGAGATCAACGATGCAGCGGACGACGTGGAGATCAACGACAGGCGCGTGATATTGACGGGGCATCAGCCCTGGGCAACATCAGTGGAAGCAGGGTGGACCAAGGTCGATGAGGAGAGGCCATTCCCTACTTTTACCACAGCGAGACCTCGGGCCACACGGGGACATCGCCCTGCCGGGTTGGATGCCTGTGACAAGGAGACCATCACACGGTGGGAAGGAGACCTTCACCGGTTCCCGCCTTACCAGTATTTACCCCGCAATTGTGTGACCAACAGGCGCAGTGAATACAGACTCCCAAACATTCGGGAGCGGGAGTACATGATGGGACTGCCTGTGGGATACACTCAGGTATGCATGCCTAAGTCGCTGAGGAAATCGACGGACTGCATGGACAAGCGGCTGACCCTCGTGGGAAATGCTTGGGCCGTGCCAGTGGTGGCATGGCTGCTCGGGCAATTGGTCGGACCTCGGGGCGCTGGACCCTCGCTATCACCTGCTGAGGTTCTTTCCCGACTCACGCTGGAGGGCAATCCCTACCTGCAGTCAAGGTTGATGCGACCACCCTTACAGACCGATCAGCGAGCGAGCACTGGCACCGAGACGGGCTTAGTACAACGATTAGGTCGCCTGGTATCCACCAAGGGATCAGACCTCATGCTCACGGCAGCCCAAGATGAGATTCAAAGCTATCAGCGGCTTCGACACACTGTCAATGCAAAGATGTGGCGTTGGAAAGTAGTCTCAGGTTGGAGGTGGCGGTCACCTGGTGAGCACATAAACTCACTAGAGCTCCGGGCTATTCTGGCCTGTCTCCGGTGGAGGACTGAGCATTTAGGTGAGCATGGTTGCCGTATCCTACACCTCACTGATTCTCTCGTGTGCCTCCACAGCCTCTCGCGAGGGAGGACCTCATCACGCCGTTTATGCAGAACCCTTTGCCGAATCAACTCGCTTCTATTGGCCCACAACCTTGGAGCCCTTTGGGGCTATGTCCATACTGACCTGAACCCGGCGGATAAGCCGTCGCGGTGGTCAGTCAAAACCAAATTTAAACATGCCAAAGGTAGTGCTTGAGGGAACTACACAGGCCAGTAGAGCGAAGGAAAGGCAAAGGTTAGGAACACTGAGAGGGCTGACGGTCCAACCCGCCACACGTGTTCGGTATGAGCGTGCTTTGAATCGGTTTCTGGCTTTCCTCAAAGAGGAACAATTGGAGTTGCCTACACGTCGCAGTTTTCTGGACCCCCTCGTGATGGAATACATAGAACACCTCTGGCGCACCGGGGAGGGGCGTGGTCTGGCCGCCGACACCCTGGCGTCGTTGCAGGACTTCGACGCGAAGATTCGGGGTCAACTCCCTGGCGCCTGGCGCCTCGTTAAGACTTGGGTCACGCATGAATTGCCCAACAGGGCGCCTCCCATGCCAGAGACCATCCTCCACTCCATGGTGGGATGGAGCTTATATCATCAGCATTTCTCTTTTGCAACCAGCCTTTTACTCTGTTTCTATGGCACCCTTCGCACGGGCGAATTGCTAGATGTTACAAGGAGTCGAATTGACCTCTCGGAAAGCCTTCGAGTCGCTGTTGTCAGTTTAGGCATGACAAAGGCCGGCAAGCGGGCCGGGGCGCAAGAGAGTGTCACCGTGGGGCATGACACCGCTTTCCGTTACCTGCAACACTGGATGTTCCTCGCTAGTACACACCAGCGACTTTGTCCCCCAGCGGCCCGCTGGCGTAAACTTTTTAAGCTGTGCATAGAGGCCCTGCATTTAGAACCCCTCGACTTAAGACCATACTCTCTCCGAAGGGGAGGGGCGACATGGTGGTTCTGCCAGCACGGAAACTTAGATAGGGTGATGATTCTAGGACGCTGGCAAGCGCAGAAGACGGCCCGTCTATATCTGAACGAGTCAAGAGCTGTCTTGACAGAGATGAAACTAGGCCCTTTTCAACATTTCTTGGCACCATACCGTACTTTCTTTGCGAATTCCACCCCCAAATCTTTTAAAACACTTGAGCCGCTGCAAAGCAGCAGGCCGTCCGCCAAAACCCGGCGGCTCGGGGGATGTGGAAAGAAGGGTAAGAAAACCCTTAAAAGACCTTCCAGAAGCTCGTGAAGAGCGGAAAAAGGCCCACTTTAAAACTCCCCAGGACCTGGCCAGGGACTGGGGTCAGGCCCGCCTGGTTGGGGGGGAGGGTTGCCCGGGTACGTCCCCTTCTTTGTGTAGTGGACCAAGGAAGGGGGGGGGGTAACCATCCTGGTCATCGTTTTTTCGTGGTTTTTCCCTGATTGTTTATCATTATTTTGACAAATTTGCTGCAGAGCGAACCTGAAAAAAGGATGCTGACGAGTCTTTATATATATGTAACCCTAAAACATCATCAAGCAGTGCATAACCACCATTTGCCTTGTTCCAACAAGAGAATCCCATCCAACACACACACACACAGCCTCTCATGGTAGTGGTCAGACATTGATGATTTTCATCACCTTTGGTGCCTTCAGGGACCAACTTTCTGACCTCGATGTTGGAGGATTTCATCACCATGAAGACGGCACCATGGTCCACAGTTGTGGCATGATGACAGAGTAAACGGGACAAGCGAGTCGCGCAATGTGGGATGTCGATCCACCACGTCTTCGCAGAAATAGGTGTCGTCGGTGTCGTTGTGGCATTTGTTCTCGGATGAGCTTGGCATCACCTCCTTGAGCTTGGCATGCATGTTGCTTCTTCCCACGCTGCTTCTTGCTATTAGTAGCGTCCGATCGCTCCTAACAGTAAGGCCAGGAGCCCCGTTCGTAGCGTCCTTGCTCCCATTAGCGATGCCAGGGGTCCCTAGTTGCTTCTTTTGGTTGATCTATATAAACAGATCTCCCTTCAGAGCCATTCAATTTGGAATACTGGACCAAATCCACTTGGGTGGGATGCAGCTAACAGATTCTGGGTTTTGACATCCAAGATGGGTTTTGGTCTATTCTCCTTCTTCCAGCCTGGGTTGCACTGGGAGTCTCCCGATCTGTGATTTGTTTGGATGTTTGCCCAAGAGAACCGGGTGTGCTGCCTTTTGAGGCAGATGACCTTTGCACTGCAGGTGCCTGCAGCGCCTCGGCTAGATAGCTTTTTGGATTTTGGAAGCCCAAGAGGTAGGCTTTTTGTTTTCTTTGGAAGACAATTGATATATATATATATATATATATTATATATGTATATTTGCACGTATGCCGTTATCAAGCATGCGTCAGTCCTACGTTGTTCGTCCTAAAGTTTGTGAGTCTTATTTTGCAGGTCAAACCGTCCTCCAGAACATCAAGGCAACAGCAACAGAGCGACTCGGCAAAGACCCAGATGGGAGTCCTGGAGATGGTTTTGGCATTGAAGGTGCCAATCTCTCCCGTAAGTGCAACCTTTATGGCACAAGCGTGTCCCTTGCTTTGCTTCTGTAGGCTCTTCATGAAGTTCCGCGGCACTTTTCAGGAGTGAATCGGGACAGGATCAGATTTTCATATTTTCATCGCTCATTGATTGATTTTCCAGACTTGGGCAAATACATATTGAATGCTTGTTGCCTTAGTTGCAACATCATTGCCAAATTCCACTACTGTCCTTCAACAGTTAGCACATGTCTCAAAATACTTACAGCCCTTCATAAGAACCAGTGCTTTCAGATCCCAACTCTGATGATTTCTCTTTTCCCCACTGCCTCTAACAGTTCCCGTGGTTCAAACCCGTGCATCCCCGGACCACCGACGGTTGGTTCGAAGGAGAAGCTTTCGGAGGCCAAGGCGCTGATCGCGCAATGCCACCTGGCCATGCGGGTGAGGTGACCGGACCGGGGCTTTGTGAAGGGTGAGGGATGGGCCAAGAAATGTCAACTGATGCCAGGGTTTTTGAATGTAGTATTTGGGTTATTGGATGTGTGATGTTATTGGTACTGATATCCACGTCTTTCTTCTCACTGTTCACCAGTCGCGGTTGCTGCACTGAGGTAAGCTGCTCTTTGATGCGTTGAAGCGCTTTTGGAACTCGGTGCATGAGCCGGTACAACGGATTCTGGACTTGGTCGTGCAGGCCAGAAGATGCTTTCCAACTTTCAACCGAGCTTTTCTCCCAGCCCCAAGTGCTATCAGCTGGGGATGTCAGGACATCCAGAGAAGTTTGGTCGAGTGTATGACCTCTTGCCTGGGACTCGCTGTTGTTTTTGAACGTTGATAACCTGCCGTGGCCTCACCTGAGTTCTGATCATTGTCAAATCAGTGCCTGCAAACCACCAAGCAGATTCACATGTAAGAGGTCCGCGTGATGGTCCAGCTTCATGTGATGCTGCGCCGATTGAATGGACACCATTGGACTCAGAAGTACAACATAGCCTAATAGCGATGGCCTCCAACCTAGAAGCAATGGCCTCCAACCTACTAGCGATGGCCTCCAACCTTTTATATAATTGCGATGGCCTTCAACCCAGAAGCAATGGACTCCAACCTAATAGCGATGGCCTCCTCTCCTACTCTGCCAAAGACAGCATGTTTTGCTATCCCCACTCTGCTCTTCTTTCTTGTGACAGCCATCTTGCAGAGGCCGCCCAGAGTGCCAGCGGGGGCATCGAAGGCTTGCTGAACACTGCAACTCGATAGAGCAATTTGATCTTAAGGACAGAGACATGCCTAGAAAGTGCTGACGTTTGAACAACATTATCCCGGAGAGTCATGTCCGGACAACAAATATTGGTTAAGTTATGTGATGTTTCAATTCTTGTGATATAGATTCATAGATGAATGGGTTTGTCAGTCATCGTGTGGTTCCTTTATCGGTTCCCAATAACAAAAGTTGCCGGACCTTTGAGTTTGGCCAAACAGTTTAGTTTGCAAAGCAAGCAAAGCAGCAGGCAAAGCAGCAGGAATTGCAGCAGGCAAAGAAGCAGACTACCGCTCTTCATGGAATCCGTTATGATCTGAGAACAAACATCCAAAAAATCCTAAGAACTCGCCTTTTCATGTCTTTTCCACTATGTTTGCGAACACGGGATAGTCCTCTAACGATCAGGTCGTTAACGTCATGGGCCAACCGGAGCTCGTCCAAGATGTTGCCCTTCTCTTCCAGATACTCGGTCTGCAACACAGGGTTGTCAAGTTTTCTTTGGTAGTCTCCGAACTATAGCTAGATTCAGCAACACGACCTCGACTTCGAATGAGTCGTGTTTTGACACAGAAAAGACTAGCCTTCTGGGTCCAAAAAAGTATTCCTGTTCTTATGTTGGAACTCTGCTGATTTGTTCTGACCACTTGGCGAAAGTGTCAAACCTCAGAGATGATGACATAGCAGTACATCATAGCAGACATGTGTAGATCCATGTTTGCGCTCGGATTCGAAGATTCAACCGTGAATCAGAAAGAACCCGGTGAATTCATTTGCCGTGATGACCTGCGCATGACAACGCAACTTGCCACTGCCGAGAAAGGGAGAGCGAACTGAGTGGGACCTGCACTTACTTATTTGTACACGGGGTAGAGTGTAGAATCTAGAGAGTGACGGCTGCAACTGAGACTTACGATTATCCACCATTGTCCAACCGATTTCCGGATAAAGAGAAAGCCGTGCTCTATCTTGGTCAAGAACCATCTCGGTGGCGGAACCCCGTCCATCTCCGTTGCCTCGTCCAGGTGCTCAGCTGTTTCGGACACACTGTCCAAGCACCGAAACAGCTGAGACACGTCCGAAAGAGCACGGTGTTCGCCGGACTCGATCACTTTGAGGAGACTTTTCACAGACTTCCCGAAGATCATTGTGGATGTGCGACAACTGGCTGATCGCTTTATGGTATTGGTTCGAGGATCTTTGGCTGAAGTTAGAAAACCACCTGAAGTTGAGACTCAGTCGTTGGGCCATTTTCTTGTAGTTTACAGTTTTTGTCGTTCTTCCAACAGGCACAGGCACAGCAGATTGGATGTTTGTTTGGCAGATCTGGAAAGCTTGACGAAACCCGAAACTCCATGACTTGGTATTCCCAATCTTCTAGTTGACCCATGGATGTCCGATGGCGGAGGCCTCTATGGGATTCTTCAGGAGGTGCAGGCAGGGCGACTTCGCTGCGAGGTCCTCGATGAAAGTCGAGGTCCGAGGGGAGGGCGACTCGCCAGCCCATCCGGATTTGGTGACGGGTTCGAAGCAGAGAAAACCTCGATTCTGCCAATGTCGCCTGCGTGGCGACCACCAGGTGGCCGTGGATAAGATGAAACAGCTGCTGCAAGGCGCCCGAGGACCCACAATGACCTCAAAGGACACATTTCTGTCAGACATCATTGATTTTAGCCTTTTGGAAGAGTTTCTACAGTGACCCAAGCCTGATGCATCAGACGGTTGTCAAGCTTCCTTCCAAAAACCGATGCCAAGCTTGCTGTGAAACAAGAACCGGTCAAGAAGTGAACCCAGGCTGAAAGCTAGCGGATTAGTCCAAAGGAGGTGGATGGTTCGATGGTTGATTCGTTTGCGAAATCGTGTGAGGAGTGGTGCTTTAGAGGAAAATAGGGTCTGAAAACGAGTCATTCTCGAGCGACGACTGTAAATTCTTGCATTCTCTTTAGTTTTTGAGATCCACTCTGTCTGACTTTCACATTTCACTTGCATGTTCTTGGTCTAATTCCCACCTGACAATTAATGAAGCTCGGCAGGTGTCTCAAGCATCTCAGACGCTGCGATGCTCGGCAAAGACTCAATATGCCTTATCAGAGCCGTTGATTACTCAACTGGACTCAGCTTTCGTGGAAGTTCACTATTGGAATTAACACGATTTGCCACTCTTCTTGGAACAACTTCAGCAATGCACTGCACACAGAACGGCCACAGCATTCTGCTTGCTGCATAGTTTTACCGGAGTCAGCGGAATGTTCTGCACGGACTGGAGACAGTTTACGATTTACAACATTCCTTTCACACTTCGTTGTGTGGCGGGTGCTTTGCAACAAGGACTTCCCAAATGAAAATGAAGTTGAGCCAAGCCATTGATGCCAAGATGATGGAGGCGCGCGAGCACCTCCCAACTTGTGAGGAAGCCAATGTTCCACTATCCACCGTTGGATGGTTTCAATCTGTTTCAATGGACTAGTAAAACATCCGCATACACCTGCGACACCGGCGCTGGAGTCTGCCGCTAGAGGTAGAAACTGGCTCCTAGGGCAAAGTGCGACTTTCAGCGCAAGCTACAGTATCTAATCTTTTTTTGTACTCGCAATGCTCGCAACGTCCAATCCACCCCTTTTGGCTGCATCATTTTGGCCCTCGCAATTTGTGCAGCCCCTTTCAAGGCTTCAACGACCTGGCATCTCACTGCGAAGCAAGGGGTCCAGGACAAGCTCTTGAGCGATGTCAGGAATGCAAGTCAGTCAGGTAGATAACTGCCACTCTGCACCCCGTTTGTTTAAGGCCACTTGTTGCGCATGCAAGAGATGCAATGTATGTAAGGGATGTTTGAAGTTCTGGAAGTGTAGCTCTCCCACAGTCTTATTGCGCGTGCGCTCTCTCTCTCTCTCTATTTTTCTATCTGAGACTCTATCTCACATCGATCTCATCGAATTTGATGACGACATCATGGTGTATCGCTTGACGTTGCTGTTTTGGGAGGAGCTAGCTACTGCAGTGAATCCGGCAGTACCAGCACTTCTGCAGGCGAGGCAATTTCTCAAATGGGTTCTCACACATGTGCAAGAAGGAAGGCCTTGCTAAGACAATACATGGGTTGCGTCTAAGCTTGTCGAGTAGGTTCCGCTTTGCGGTTCCCGCATAATGAGATTTCACACAAATGCAACACGAACAGCCGGCCTTTGTTTGAACTATATACTTAACAAATCTTTACAAAATGCACTGCATGTGGCACTTCCAGAGGATTCTTGAGTTAATTTCTGTTCTCATATCGTTTCACCTCGCAAACATTGATACAAAGTCAACATATTACCTTGGACGGATCACTTCTTTGGATGCGCTTTCCACCGGTGGGCGTTGTGGTTTTGCATGTTAACGGGTCTCAAAATGTGAAAGTACGCACACCCAGGACCCCACACATGGGAATGGCCCTTCTTGACAGCTGGAGGATGGTTGCTAGGCTCTTTTGTGCTCGCTGGCTGCTTTTCGGGCCCAGCTGCCAGCTTTTTTTGTTCGCTGACACGGTCATTTGTTTGCCACTCAAGTTCAACTCAGCTCTTCGTGCTTTCCAACTCGGGCTCTAGAAGCTTGTGGTGCGGTCAAGGCCAAAGAGTTTGGCCTGATTGGGTTGCTGTTTGTCTTGACCTTTGCTGCTTAATTTGTTGACAGCGCGTGGTTTGCCCGGAGTATGGAGTCTTTGTTTTCGACAGTGCAGGGTCACAGGTAAAGGCAAGTCTTCTGGCAGAACCACCACGAGCCGTTACTGTAGGATTACTTTATTATGCCTCTTTGGATTGAGCTGTGTTCCAAAAGGATGGAATTACCGTGGCCAATACGAGGAGCAAGGGCAATTTCTGGCACAATTTCGGTGGTTGCTCCGTGCATTTGCAAATTGGCAACGCTCTCATTGGGCTCGTTGACCAGGCCCAGCAGGTCTTCATCGCAGCCAACGTGAGCTCTTTGCTGCAAGGCGCCGGCAGAGGATGTCAACTCTGCCAGCCCGAAAGGGAGGGTGCCCAGCGGTCTCCGCCCAGGTGACCTGTCATTCATCACGATCCTGTCTAGCTTTGCCGATGGCCCCAGCAATGTCGCTGATGATGTGGGAGGTTGGGAAGTTGTCACCTTGCGTAAATGCCTAATATCTAAAGCGGTGTCTCCCCTGCTTGGAGCTGCGCAACCTATCATATTTCTCCGTCGTTGTTTTGACAGCTTGCACAGAATCTTCGGGTGAGGTTGAGTTCAGGGCCATGTTTCAGGTAGTTAAAACTCGCAACACGAGCCTCCGCAGCCGATTGTACTTGCCAACCGACCCTTCATTGCAGATGACCCTTCATTCCAGAATCCGAGTGGGATTCACGGAAATGATTTTGTTTCGGGTGGGCAGGAGAAAGACCCAAACCCAAAATGTATCCAACACCCCGAATTCGTCTTATGGTTTTCTCCATTCGTTGCCGTTTTGAGTGTTCAGTGTCGTGGGTCGTGCCTTGACCCCTCTTGTATTAATGGCATGGAACAAACCACTAATGGTCTTGACTGATTCAATGGGTCCTTGGCCGAGGCCACTGGCGGGGGCCTGTGCAGCCCTGCTGCACGCATAGGGAGCATTTTCCTCAACGAGCGGCTTGGCTTGGAGTAGCGCAGCAACCAATCAGGGTAGCTTTGATTAGACACTTCCCAAGTTCTCAGCTGTAGCTTGTTGAAGCTGCTTGTAACGGCTCCAGTTGAACACCGACTGGGTTCAAATTCAATATTTTTCTTCATGCCAAGGTAATGTTTCTGGCATATAACCGGCAGATGGAAGCACATTCTCAAGCACTGGCATCATCTGGTTTCATCAGATTGCCTGGTGATCAAACACCAATAAATGCTAAATAGTTCTAGACGTCACGAGTGGAGAGGTCCTGGCCACACCGGATTTAGTTTGCCTGGCGCGCAACTTCCACCACTATCACAAGACTATCACTATGGCTATGACATTCACCATGCGGAGAAACAATGTTTTCCTTCGAAACACAGTGGCCAGAGGTTGCACTCTTGATCAATTTTGATCACTTTTGTTTGCACGTGTCGGCTTGGACCTTTGCACGTACGTGGCGCTTCTGTGCAGACCTCAGGATTCAACATATGCATGTTGACAAGAGAGGCTTCCAAGCCTCGCGTGGAGGCCAGTGAGGGCGGCAGCGACTGTCTCTAGAATGTGCAGTGGACATGTGGGATCGAACAGGGAGGGTGGGGGGCTAGCGCCTAGTGGGTGGTTATTGACATGACCTCGGATCTGAGCTTAAACAACTTGGATTGACGTTGAGTTCAGCATGTCATGAGCCTGTTGTACAGGCCAGTGGTAGCAGTCTTGTTTAAGGACATACAAAAGGAAGTGCTCTCCACTTTGGAAATGATGTTCATAATGCTAGGCCACTGCCGCAGCTATTCTTTGGTGGTCTCGCAGTTTTGAAAGAAACCCAGGGAAAGACGACCGATTTGCGGGGCAACTCATCGACTGGACAAACGTTGCTCAAACTTGACTACCTCCAACGGTGGACAGTGGTTACGACACCGAGGCCTTTTCAAGCATTTCGGCTACGTCACCTTCGGACTGATCCTTCTGACGGCTACAATGCTTGGAAGCTATGCCATGTTTTTACTTGGCTATGTCTAGGGCTGATGCGTTGCCGGCATGACATCCCAAAGCAACTAGTAATGCAGCTGCTTGTGTTTGTTGGATTCTACTGTTTACTTGACGGGCAGCTGCAGCTTACTAGAGGCATTGGGCACACCAGTTGCGTCCAAGGGGCTGTGTTGCAGGTCAGGCCTGGCGGTATGACTGACCATTGCTGGAAAAGAAATGCATGCAGTGCATGCAGCTTGCTTGGGGTCATCCGGCGATTCTACTTCACAATCCAGTGATTCTGCTATGGTGTTGCAAGTATCATGACTTGCGAGCGATTTGGATTTGCACTGCGCACCGTCTCTGAAGGTAAGATCAACTACAGATGTCTCCATGTCTCCAGATAACGCTGCTCCTGATTAAGGAGGGCTCTAAAGGCAGGCAAGGCTTCAAACTTCCATCGCTTATATAGTGACCCCAAACGCTGGCAGTCTGGAAATGCCTTTACTCAGTGAACATGAAGACGCCTTCAAACATAATACTACTGGATGTGTTTGCCTAACTATGGGACCTATGCAGTTTGACTACAAAAGGCCAGAGGGTCATGGTCAACCCCCTTACTGTATCTCCTTATCTCACTCGTGAAGATGTGAGATTCTCACAGGTCGCCTGGAAGTTCGCTTTTTGTCAAGACTACGACAGTTTGCTTGTTCTGTTTGAACAGTGGGAGCAACCTGATTAGGGCAAAAGACATGGGTATCATTCAATAAATCTTAGACTTATTGACAGAGCCTGTTGACTCACTGTTTGCCCAGCCCATTCCAGGGCGGATTTTGCTCGCTGTCCAAGGCACCTGACTTTCACTATGAGTATGGCTTGTTGATCCCTTGCGAAGTGAAGGGCCGATGCCTAGGCAAGCATGCGGGTTCAACCACCAACCCTGAACTTAGGCACCTAGACCTCCTACTTCCTCCCCACCCCTCCCATATTTGAACTTGACATGGAAGTCTTACATTGGCCCTCAGCGCAGGATTTTCGAGAGGACTCGCTAACATGGATGGCACACTTGCACGCCATTTGCCTGTCCAGGAAACAATTTATGCCTTGGCAACAGTGACCCGGCATACGAGGGAAAGGGGGAGTGCGCGGAGGTTGGCAATGGGCGTATTTGCCCGCCACCACACAACTTGGAACCTCCAATTATTAACAATACTCCTTAGTCATGCTAAGCAAATTCAGTTCGTGTTACTTTGAGAGATGTTGCTGGAATAGCTAAAGGCCAAGGCCATCTGACCATCCACCAATCTTTTTATCTATCTATATCTATATCTACATCTATATCTATATCTATATCTATATCTATATCTATCGATGTACGTATGTATGTATGTATGTATTTTTTTTCCCTAAAGGCTTTTGTTCCTGCAGAGGTTCTTTGACCTTGGCCGCTCGGCTGCCAGCTGCTTGGAGGTTGTGCTTCAGCTAGAAGAAGTCGACTTCGAGCACAGGATCGACAGCTGTCTCACTTTCCGAATCTTCTCTGTAAGAGGCAGGAGTTCGTGACCTGCTTCTTTTGGAAGCATTGGGCAGCAATGCCGGCGGTGCATGTGGCATTTGCCAAGGTGGTTGGCTGGCAGGCTGGGGTTCATGGCCTGTGTCGCCGAAACTGGCGCTGTTTTGGTGGACAGGATTTGCCTCCTCCTGTCTGGTGGTTGCTTCACTGTAGTGAAGTTGCCTTGGAACCAAAGGTGACAGGCTGGTTTGAGCCGGAGCTGCAACTAGAAGGCCCAGAGGTGGCTGGGTTTCATGGCCTGCCTGGGTCTTGCTTGTGGTGTCAGTCAGACGTAGGTGTGACCTGCTCTCCTTGTGTGAGTTCAGGCTGGCCAGTTTGATGTATGTATGTATGTATGTATTTTCCTAAGGGTGTCTTTTCAGGCGATCGAGGTTGGCTCTTTGGCCTAGAGCTGCAGGCCGCCAGTTGCCGTTGGAGGTGAGGTCGGGGCAGCTGCTGTGAGCGTTCTCAAAAGAAGTCAACTTCGTAGTCTTGCTCTTGGGTGCTTTCTGAAGTGTCCTCTTCTTGCATCCCTTCAGAGCTGGGATCTACCCTGTCAGGCTGAGCTGAGGGAAATTTCAGCCTTTTGGTGACTGGTGTTTGGCTCTCGAGAGCCGGCGGCAACCATGGCTTTGGATGGGCTATTGGCTGGGTATCATGGCCTGGAGCCCATGGCATCCCCTTCGGTAGCAGGGGAGGTTGCTCGGCGTCAGACGGTGTCATTGTGACATCATGGTAGTTGAGCTGCCTGGGCACAAGCGGAGATGTGCTGTCTGCATGGCAGGTGCGTGCCTGGTGGTCATGGTGCGGCTGGTGTTCGTGGCCTGCCTGGTACTCTGCTGTGTCTTTGACATCAGCCTGGCACTGAGAGTGTTGGCTTGAATCTTGGCTATCAGGTATGTGGCTAGCCTTGACCGTTTGCCTCCTGAAGATTTCTGTGATTGGCGGTGAAGTGCCAAGGGGAGCACCCTTGCACGGCTTCTTTAAAGCTGCAGTGAGGATTGGCCGTTGCTGTGCATCGAGCTGGGTGTGGGTGCCACAGCCTTGACAATGCAGCTTGTCACCCTTCTGCCATAGGGTGTGACTTTTGTGGCCCTGGTGGCCTGGGGTGTACAGCTGGTTGATGCACTGGCCCTTGACAAATTCCAGGAAAGCAGCCTCATTTGTGCGTTTCAGGCATCTGAGGTATCCCTTCGTTTCCTCCAGGTGGTGTTGGCTCTCTGATTGGTGAGCAGCTTGTTTGTCCAGCAGACTGGCAATGAGCTGGGCTCTGGTGACCTTCTTCTGGATGGGCTCGCGCGGGCTGTGAAGCACTGGATGTTCTTCTTCAACTCAGAACAATCCTGGGTCAGCTTGTCTTCAATGTTGGAGGCTGTCAGGCCTTGGTGGACTCTTTCTCCACAAGCACTGCATTGATAGCCGCTGCGATGGGGTTGCCACCTGTGAAGTGGTGCTTGCCAGGGCTTGCGGCATTGTTGGACCAGTTGCTTCTTGTGTTGCTTCGTCTGGTGTGCTTGGTGTCTGGGAGCCTTTTGGTGCAGATAGTGTTGCTTGTCAGCAAACACTAATGCCAGTCGTGCTGCAGCATGCCGATAGATCTCCTCATGATCTTGGTCGAGGACGGCCTGCCATTCGATGGCCTTGTGGTCCGGAGAGAGCCAAGCCGTCAAAGCTGCATCTCGCTGGCGCCTTTGGAGGTGGGGCTCATTGCCCGGCATGTCTGGAGTTCTGGTGTTCTTGCTGATGTACAGGACTGTCACTCGGTGAAAATCCTCGTCTTTCAGGGGATGTAGTAGATCTTGATAGGCCTGGCGGTGCTTTGGTTGGGTCCAGACTTCCCAAACGGTGGCCAGTTGAACGATGACCTTGACCGGTGTGCTGGTATGTTGGGCCAATGCTGCCAGTCCTGCCACCAGAGCCCTGGCTTTGGTTTGTGGGTTGGTGGGAATGCCGGTAATGGCTCCCAACCTCTGCAGTTGCCCAGTGCGTAGAGTGTGCACGCAAAGGCCGAACACCCATAGTTGGCTTCTGGTGTCATAGGTGGACGGGGTGGCATCTAGCGTGAAAGCCCATCCTTGGTATTGGTGCGGCTGGAGGACCGAGAGGCCTTGCCAGTTGCCATGGCCTTGGTACGGATGTGGTAGCTGCCGTTGTTCTTGTGGTTCTAATGGGATCCATCCTGTGTTCCATAACGGCTCTTCATCATGCTGGGTGATGCGGTTGGCCCATTCTGGCGCGCCCTTTTCCTTGGTGCCATTTGCGCAACCAAATGATGTGCTTAGGCGTGGCAGGGACACCACAGATCGGACACATCTTGGGCTTGCCTTGGTCTCTGTAATGGATTGCCCCTTGGGCCCATGTCTTGTGGTGTGTTCGATGCTCCTTCAAGTGTCGTATGAGTTTCCGATACACGTGCCAATCCAAGCCTGCCAGCAAGTGTTGGTGGTATGGCCTTTGAGCCAATCGCTGTATGCGCTGGGCCGTGGCCTCCTGCATCAAGGCTTTTTCAATTTTCCACCAAGGGTCTTGGATGCTGATCTAGTTCTCAAGCATGAGATCCGTGGCAGGCCGAGTCCAATGCTGAAGTTGAGTGGCTTGCCATTTCCATTCCAGGAGGTAGGTGATGGTAGCCGCCAAGGGACCCTTCACGGTGTACCAGGGATGGTCTTTGGTACTCTGGTGTTGGTGGATGTTGGTCCAGGCTTGCTCGAGGTGCGTGATTTGGTCAGTTGGCCAGGCATGGTATAGGGTGTGGAGAGCTTTGATGTGGTGTATGACCACTTGGTCTGCCGGGTCCATGTATTTGTTGCTGTGGATGTCGTATGTGGCATCAAGCGTACCACCATTGTGATGGCCCAGCTGTGTGGCCAACGCTGCTCGGAGTGTTGTTCTGTATCTGGGTGCCAGACCCTGTGCCTCTATGCCCCACAAGGCCACCGGCTGGATTCCACCTCGGTGAAGTCGAAGTCTGACCTTCAGGTTGGGGATTTTGAAGGATCTGAGCTTGAGCTTGCGCTGAGTGGCTTTGGCAAAGCGCTTTTTCAGCACAGGGATGCGGCGGCGTCTGGCGGCCTGATGGTCAATGCCCAGGTCCCTCATCACCGTGGCCACTTGTGGTTCGTGTGGTTGCAGGATGTCTTTCAGAGCCCTGTGCATGTGGATCTCTGTACTTGTGCCAATGATGTGCAGTGTCGAGAAATTGGCCCCATGTGGGTGGGCCATGCCAATGTTTTGGCGCATCGTGGATTGCTTGCATGAATCCTTTCACAGGTCCGTGCTGGACTCTATCCGGTTGTTTGACTGCGAGCTGGAAACGTGCTGCAAGTTGTTCCCAAAAGGCCGGCCTCCCTTTGCGCCAGGTCTGGGTGGGCTTGGTGGCGACCAAAGGCTTTGTGATGGCCTGCAAATTTGCACCTCGACCTTGAGCCGCCCAAGGGTGCTCCTCCAGGAGGTACTGCTCTGTCCGAGACAGCCAGTCGGCCCATTGCTGTGCTGGTTCATTGGGAGGGATGTCGTGCAGACATAACTGGTAGGCCTGACTTTGATAGGTGGTCCATGGCCTGAAGTCAATATCAGGCACCTTTGGCAAAGTTGGGAAGTGTTGTACCTGACGGCATACTCTGGTGGCTGCCTCAATGTCGAAATGCAGTGTGAGCAGTGCATGTGGTCTCCACGGTATAGCCCATTCTGTGGTCAAAGCCGTTGTGCTGGCCAGACTATCACGTAGGAGTCCATAGTCAAGTACACTGCCTGAGAGGACACTATGGTCGGGAGCAAGGATGCCAAAGTGAAATTTGGCAGGCAAAACCGTGCTGGCTATTGCATCTGGTGGATTCTGCCAGTCGCCAATGATGACATAGGGATGTTTTGTGGCTGTGATCAAAGCCAGCATTCTTCCAATGATGGCAGCATTGGTGTCACTCTGAAGTGTTTCAGAATTGCGGAGGTAGATGCCAAGTACCAGGATAGTGCTTTCCGTAGCTTGCCAAAGGAATGCCTGGTAGCCACAACCTTGGATGGTATAGGCCTCAAGCTCTGTCAAACAGCTTGATGGATCTGCAAGCACCAACAGCCCTCCATGTGTTCCAGTGTTGTCACTGTTTGTTGCTGCCGGGGTTCCAAATGCCGTTCTTCCTCTGATGGTGAAGTACTGGCAGATTTCACCGTGTCGTTGTGGGTCCAAGTGCGTCTCAGCAAAGATGTGCACTTCTCCCTCTCTGGTCCAGTACCAGTCGATGACCTGGCGTCCAAAATTGGTAACATTGGCATAGTGGAGTTTGTTGTGGCTCTGTGTGATCCTTGCACGCTTTTGTGGGCTGGGGTGCAAGGGTGGGTCGTAGTCTGGCTCCTCTGGTGGTGGGAGGCTGCGCCAAATTTGTTGTGGTGTCTTGAAGATGGCTATATCGACTGCCCAAATCTGTGTGATCTGGCTGGCCAATTTCGGTGTCAGAAAGGGCAGGTATGTAGGAACCTTGCCATCGTCCGCCAACCACATCAAGTCCCCGTAGATCAAGATGGCAAAGTAGTGACCCGTGTCATGTGTCTTACCTCTGTGACAAATGAGTACTGCCGGCACAAATTCAGTGGATGTGCGGGCGAAGCCGTCCAGCGAGCGTGGTACTGTGAAGGTACCATAGGGATTGAGCGTCTTGGTATGCTTGGTTGCAATGCCATCTATCATCGTATTCCTGGTGACATGGCAGATGAGGACTTTCTTGTCATCCATGAGGTACTGTCCCATGCCTTGGTTGGCCCAGCTGTTGATGAGGTCCTGGAACTTAATGTCTTCTGGTCCATCATCAGGATATGGGATCAGGATTGGCATCTGCGCACGGTCTACTAGGTATCCGTTCTCCCGGATTTCGGCATACCTGTAGTGGAAGGCTCGTGTTTGAGAGTGCAGCCAAAGGGAGTTGACAAAGTGATTTGCATCCCCTTGTAGGTTCAGGTCATGTTGTTTCCAAAGGGATTGCATGCCCGGTAGCTGATGTAGATCAACGTGGTCAGCTGTGTCAAGTGATTCCTGCACAGCTTCTTGGAGAGAGCCCCATGGCTGTGTACTGGTTTCTTGAAGCAGTGCACACGTCCATGTAAATGCCCTCCATGGTGCATTGGCAAAACAATGTGCACTTGGATTGCCAATTGTCATCGTGAGGTTCTGCAAAATGCAGTCTGTCGTTGATGCATAGTCGTGTGCCATCGTCTGAGGGCCTGTAGGACTCGGTTCAGCTTGGATTCCAGGGTTGGCCCCTCCTTGATGGAGAGATAGCTGGAGGCAGTCACTGGCTTCTCATGGGCACTAGACTGGTGACTCAGTGTGTGGGCCTCATGTGGCGCCGGACTGCTGGTTTGAGGTATTGGTTCATCATTGCGTGACATGTCCCCTGCGTGCTCGATGAGATGGTTGTCCCCTGAAGTGGAGGCATCAAAACCAAAAAGATGTGACTCTTCCCCTGCACATCCTTCGTGTTCTGCCATTGAAACAAGCTCTGAGCCTGAAGCAGCACGGCAAACCCATGAGTGCTGGTTCAAGTGGTTCCCTGGTGGTGCCTCATCAAAATCGTCAAAGGGAATGGGCGCATGTTCCCCTTGAAGGTTCCCCTTTATCTCTGGCTGGTTGTTACCCACACAACATGCCGGTGGGTGTGGCCGGAATGCTTTCAGTTTTCCTGCGCTTGGTTGGGTCCTCTTCATCCGTGTTCGGACGCTTCAAGAGGCCATGGAGCTGGCTTCGCTGATCTTCGGTCAGTGAGATGCCAAGGCTCGTGACAAAAGATTCAACGGCCATGGGTATTGGCTCTGCTGGAGTGGCCTCACTTCCGAGCTCTTCTGGCTTGGGTGTTTGGTTGACTGCCGCCATGTATTTGTCAGAGAGTTGCTTAAGCCTTTGCTGCCCTTCATTGAGCTTTGTTTGGATCTCCTGCATATCCTGCAACATTGCAGCATACTGGCTTTTGATCTGGTCCAGCTTGCCTTGTAGTTGCGTCTTTCTGATGGACTGATTCTTCAACTCAGTGACCTGTTGCTTCAACTGCTGCGCAATCTCTTTTTCTGTTTGCGGGATGGATGCAGTGAGGCGAGTCACCACAGCTTGAACTTCTTGCGGAAGTGAAGCCATGTGGGTCTTGAGGATGTCCGTCAAACCTGGCTCTTCCTGAGGTTGTGGACCCAGGCCGAGGGCTTGCAGCTTCGTCTGGATGGTATCTGGGATGACATCCCACGTAGCCTGCAGGAGTTCTGCTGCTTGCTGCTGATCCTTTGGTTTCCTCAGTGGCCTGGGTTTTGTGTGAGTCCTGGTGGTGTATCGATCAAGGCCTCTTGGTAGGTCTTCTTGGGCCACGTAGTTGACATGTAGGCCTTGGTCTTGTGTGTGTGACCTTGTCCTTTGCCCTTGCCATTGGTGGTGGTTGTGTTCCACCACGTGCCACATTTACGGCACCGAGTTCCATGTTGGAGCTTGTCCTGCCATATCCAATTGTTGCAGTGGCTCTTGCTACAGACCTGGTAGGTTCTGCACCATGAAGTCATAGTTCAGGAGCTTGGTGCTACAGCCGCCCACCAAGAAGGCAAGGTGTGTGGCACGCTCTTCGAACTGGCCTTAGACAAAGGCAGTGGAGTAGGTCCAGTGACCTAGAGAACCTCCAGCTTGTAGCCAGTGCGAGCACTGCCAGGTGCCAAAGAGGTCCACAGGAACGTCCTTGATGTTCACGTGAGATCACGAGCAAAGAAGGCAGCGGCGGTGAGGTCCTCTTGGAGCTCAGTGCACACGTGGTGCTAGGGCTTGACGCACAAGCTGGATTTCTTGCGGGGACCAACTTGAACCTCTCACGGCCTTGAGCCATGTATGTATGTATGTATGTATGTATGTATGTATGTTTTTTCTGAAGGGTTATCGACTTTGCTCTTTGGCTTCTCCTCTAGGCTCAGACGGTTCAGAAGTAGTCCACAGTGAAGGAGGGGTCTTCTTCGTCATGGCCTTCTGGTTCAGGGTTCGGAGCCTCTGGCCGACTCTGGCCTGTTCTGGTTTGGCATTCTGCTCAAGGGATCTTTTGGGCTGGGTATCATGGCCTGTTCAGGCGAGGTTGCCAGGGATCCCTGAGCTTGCTGGTCCAGCTGTGTGGAAAAGTGTTGGTGTCGGCCCGGAACCCTTGAGGTGGGGCTCTGATGCCTCAGCAGGCTGCTGCTGCTGCTGTAGGCGTGGCTTCTTGGCAGTGATTGGCCCTGCCGGTGGTGGATGCTGACGCTGTTGACTGCTGCCACTTGTAGAGTCCTCAGGGCTCTGTGGTGGTGTTTGTGGAGTCTGCCTTCGGAAAAACTCTTCCAGGGCGGCGAGCCAGTTCCTGCACCCTTACATGGCTTTTTGACGGCAGCGGTGAGGATGAGTCTTTGGTGAGCATCTAAATGCAGACTCAATCCACATTGGGTGCAGGTGACTTTGGTGCCCTTCTGCCAAAGAGCATGGCTACGGTGTCCTTCATGGGGAGCTGTGTAGGGCTGGTCCACACATTGTCCCTGTACGAAAGCCTGGAACAGCTGTTCATTGCTTCTCTTGTGGACATTGGCTCCGCACTTGACGCAGCGCAGGTAGCCTGTGGTCTCTTCAAAAATGTGCTGTTGCTGAGGTGGTGGCTGCTCATGCTGCTGTTGCAGAATCTGTTTGATGACCTGTTGCCTGGTCTGTTTTCTTGGCAGCGGTTGGTGAGGTTGTTCTGGTTCAGGTAGCCGATCTTCAAGGCTGAGCTGTGGACATTCAGCATGAAGATGCTCTTCCAGTGCTTGGACTGTTAGGCCTTGATGGACCCGCACCCCACAGGCCCCGCACTGGTAGCCACTTCTGTGGGCCATCCATCGGTGTGAAGGTGCTTGCCAAGAGTGTTTGCATTGTGCAATGAGCTGTTTTTTGTATTGCTTTGTGTGCTTTCCTTGATGTCTGTTGGCTTTCTGGTGGATGTAATGATCTTTGCTGTTGAAGATCACTGCCAGTCTGTTGATGGCATGCTGATAGATGAGTTTGTGGTCCTCATCAAGTACTTTCTGCCAATCAGTGTTCCTGCTGTTCTGGAAGGTCTTGGCCCGTTCCCATGCAGCTAACGCTGCATCCCTTTGTCGTCTTCGTAGCTGCGGTTCACTGCCTGGTGCCTGTGGGGACTTGGTGTTTCTGGCCACATAGAGCACGGTGACTCTTTGGTAGTCGTGTGCAGTGATCTGCTCGAGCTGGTCGAGGAAGGGTCCTCTATGTTTTTCCTGAGTCCAGGCCTCCCAGACACTGATGAGTTGGACAATGACTCTCACCTGGGTTGTGGTATGCTTTGCCAAGGCTACCAGTCCTTTCATAAGGGCCCGTGCCTTGTTGTGAGGTGCAGGTGTGCCAGTGATGGCAGCTAGGCGCTGCAAGTGCCCCAAGGACATGGTGTGTGCGGAGCCAATTGCTGTAGATCTTGCCATGCCCCATGTCCTTGGTATGGGTGCACCATGTTTTTGGCTTCTTGTGGTTCCAAGGGAATCCAGCCGGCTGTCCACAAGGGTGTCTCATCTTCGGACAAGATGCGCTCTGCCCACTCTGGTGGCATTGGTTTGTGCTTTTGAGTGTGGCGCCATTTGCGCAACCACAAGATGTGTTTTGTGGTTGCGGGGACTTTGCAAATGGGGCACTCTTTGGCTTTGCCAGCCTCTTTGTAGTGTAGTGCTGCTTGTGTCCATGTGCGCAGATGTGGTTTGTGTTCACCTGGTATAGTTCTGATCACCTGCCGATAGACATGCCAGTCAAGGCCCGTCACCAGGCGCTGGTTATTGGGTTTGCTTGCCAACCTGGCAATGCGTTGGTCTTTGGCCTCCTGCTTCAAGGCTCTCTCGAGTTTCCACCACTGATCTTGGAGAGTGATCTCTTGCTCGAGGAGGTATGGGCTGCCTGGTCGATGCCATCGATGGAGGTCTTGCACCTGCCATTTCCATTCAAGGAGGTAAGCAATGGTGGCAGCCATAGGTCCCCTTACCACATACCATGGATGCTGCTTGGCCTGGAGTTGGTTGTGGATCTCAGTCCACGCTTGCTGCAAATGCGGCAGTTGATCTGGTGGCCAGTTGTGATACAGGGTGTGCATGGCTTTGATGTGGCGCAAGATGACTTGATCAGCTGGATCGAAGTACTTCTGGCTGTGGAGGTCATACGTTGAATCCAGCAGCCCTCCCGAGTGATGGCCGAGATGGGTGGCCAGGGCTTGTCTGAGGGCTATGCGGTATCTGGGCGCTAGACCTTGGGATTCAACTCCCCACAATACCACTGGCTGAATGCCACCCTTGTGGAGACGGAGGCGGACTTTGAGGGCTGGGATCTTCAATGTTCTCAACCTGATCCTCCTTTGTTTGGCCTTTTGGAAACGCTGCCGTAGTACTGGGATCCTTCGCCGTCGTGCTGCTTGATGATCAACTCCCAAGTCTCTCATCACGGTGGAGATTGGCGGCCCATGGTCATGTAGAAGACCTTTCAGTGCATGTTCAGTGCTTCGATCTGTTGCAATGAAAGCTGTTTTCTTTGGATTGACTTTGAGGCCCAGTGCAGTAAGGCGTTGTTGGAGATCTCTGTGGGCTTCAACAGCCTGCTGTGCAACTTGGAGTGCTGTGGGTCCTTCCAGGTCAAATCCCACATCATCAACCCAACTGGACAAGTGGGCCTTTGGATGTTGTTCCTTCCAGGGAATGAGGGCCGGAGCTAGTACTGCTTTGGCCAGCAGCGGTGCTTGAGGACATCCAGCTGGCGCTCCATGATCCACATGAAAGAACGGGGTCAGCTCCTGTTCAGCCAAAATGGCTTTTGGGCCACAGTAAAGCTGCATAGCCAGCTCCAACAGAAGTGGAGGGTAGTCCAGACCAATGGCCTCCTCTTGCAACCTGCTGAGGTTGATGGTGTCATAGAACGTTGACATATCCATGAGTACGGTAATGCCACGCTGCTGTCGAGCCTTTGTGACCTCTTGTCGGAGGAGCCTTTCCAACGCTACATGCAGAACATTTGCCCCTGGCCTTGCCCTGTCATGGCTCATGGTAGGCGGCAAGCTTCTTTGCCATTGATCCAAGAGCGGCTTTCACCATAGCTGCCAAAGTGTCGACGTGAGTGTGATGGGCCTCTCAAGCTTCTGGTTCTTCGGTAGCATAACGACCAGATGCATTTGTAGTTGGGTGGGAAGCTCAGCCGTGCGCTCCATGTGGTGGATCAACTGGAGCAGTGGTGTCAAAGCCAATGGTGGGATGGATTTGAGCACCCGGACCACTAGCTCTATCAGGAAGTGCTTTCAGGGTTCTGTGCAGCAAGCCTTGTGTGAGTGGCTCCAGTGTCTGTGCTTGTCGTTGTGCCATTTGCTTGAGATCCGGTCTTGGAGCTGGGGCATTGTCCTGTCTTATCTTCCAAAGGCCTCCCCAATCAGCCAGTCTTTGATTCATTCTTTGAGGCATGGGTGTCATTCGATATGGTCGTTCCCAAGCCAGCTCACTACTCTTCAGACTCCGAAACAGGCCTTTGAGGCCTTTTTGATGCCCTTCCTGAAGCCATTGGCGATATTGCAAGGTGCTCTCTTCCTGAGCATGCTGTTGGGCTTCTTGGAGTTGATGAGCAATATGGTTTGTAGGATCAATTCTGCTGGATGTGGATCTCTGTAGCGAGCCCAGTGATGGCTGTCCCCACGTTGGAGCTCCTATCCATTGCTGATGCACTTGTGTGAGCCGCTGGAGGAAGCCGTTGTAGTGCCAAATGAAAGACCGCCTTCAGTTAATCCCAGAAGGCAGGCTTGCCTTTGCGCCATGTGTGGCCCTTGGGCTGAAGCATCAAAGGCTTTGTGACTGCCTGCAAGTGATGAAAGGGTGCTCTTGAAGAAGGTATTGCTCTGTTTTGGAGATCCAATCTGCCCAAGACTGTGCTGCTGTATTCGGTGGAATGCCATACAGCTCGACTTGGTGTGCTTGTGATTGGTACTTTGTCCAGGGCCGGAAGTCGATGTCAGGAACCTTTGGCATTGGTGGGAAGTATGGCATCTGCCTGTACTCCATGGTTGCAGCTTCAATGTCAAAAGTCAACTGGAGCATTGCATGTGGTCTCCATGGAACATCCCATTGTGCCTGGATAGATGTGGTACCTGCCAGTGAGTTGTGCAGAACCGCATAATCAATGGTGTTCCCTGACAACACACTATGGTCTGGTGCCAGGATGCCAAAGTGGAACTTGGATGGCAACACCGTGCTTGCGAGTGCACTGGGATGATTCTGCCAGTCCCCAATGAGCGCAAATGGATGTGTGGTTTGGGAGAGCAGAGTCAGCAGTTGAGCCAGTATCTCCGAGTTGGTCTCACTTTGAAAGGTCTCGCCAGTCCTCAAATAGAGTCCTCCTACCACTAGAATCGTGGTCTCCGTGGCCTGCCATAGAAAGCTTTGAAAGCCGCAGCCTTTGTTGGTGTAGGACTGAAATTGGGTCAACCCACATGCAGGATCCGCAATCACCATGATGCCACCATGAGTATCCGTTTGGTCCTGATTTGGTGCAGCTGGGGTGCCAAACACAGTTCTTCCCCGGATACTGAAGTATTGGCAGAGCTCACAATGTTTTTGTGGGTCCAGGTGAGTTTCAACAAAAATGTAAATGCCGCTGTCCCTTGTCCAGTACCAGTCGATAACTTGTCTGCCGAGGTTGGTGACGTTGGCATAGTGCAGGGAGTTGTGTTCCTGCGCATATCTGGCCCTCTTGATGGGACTTGGATGAAGCGGAGGATCGAAATCCGGTTCTTCCGCTGGCGGTAGTCCCTGCAGCACTTGTTGCGGTGTCTTGAAGCAATCAATATTGACAGCCCATACTTGCGTTATTTGACTAGCCAATGCTGGAGTGAGGTGGGGCAGGTGTGTTGGAACCTTGCCATCATCAGCTATCCACATGAGGTCCCGGTAGATCAAGATGGCAAAGTAGTGACCTTCTTGGTGGGACTGTCCCCTGTGACAAATCAGCGCAGCCGGCACAAACTCTGTTGAAGTTCGTGAGAATCCATCAAGGGACCGTGGCATAGTGAAAGTGCCGTAGGGGTTGAAAAGCTTTTGATGCTTTGTCATCACCCCATCGATGCAGGTGTTTCTTGTGACATGGCATACCAAGATTTTCTTATCATCCATCAAGTACTGTCCCATGCCTTGATTTGCCCAGTTGTTTACCAATTGCTGGAAGGCAACATCATCAGGCCAATCATCCGGAAAGGGAACCAAAATGGGCTGCTGTACATGGTCAGTGAGATATCCACCTTCTCGAATTTCAGCAAACGGGTAGTGGAAAGCTCTGCTCTGTGAAAGCAGCCACAATGAGTTCACGAAGTGGTTGGCATCACCTTGGACGTTCAAGTCATGCTGCTTCCAGAGATCTTTCAAGCCTGGCAGGGCCTGTATGTCCACCGGCTCTGCTGTATCAAGTGACTCTTGTACTGCCTCTTGTAGGGTGCCCCAAGGTTGGGTGCTGGTCTCCTGCAACAAAGCACACACCCATGTGAATGCCCTCCAGGGAGCGTTTGCAAAACACTGGAGGCTGGGATTGCCAACCACCATGGTGAGGTTCTGGAGGATGCAATCCGTGGAAGTGGCGTAGTTTTGCATACGGGAGTTCTGTGTAGTCTGACTCGTTGTTGGGTCGTTTCAGGAGTCCATGCAGCTGAGTTTTCTGCTCTTCAGTCAACGAAATGCCCAGGCTATGGACAAAGGACTCAACAGCCATGGGAATCTGTTCAGCTTCTCCATGGGCCACCGGCAACTCAGAAGGGGCTGGTGTTTGGTTGACCGCCTTCATGTAGTCATCTGATAAGCTCTTGAGAGATTGCTGTCCTTCTGTGAGCTTGGCTTGGAGTTCCTGCATGTCAGTCAGGAGGGCCGCATACTGAGCCTTGATATTGTCTATCTTGGCCTGGAGTTGGGTCTTTCGCATGGACAGGTTTTTGAGGTCTGTCACCCGGCCCTTGAGTTTGGCCGCGATCTCTCTTTCAGTGCAAGGCTCTGGCGTGGTCAGTTTGTTGACCAGATCTTGTACTTGTTGTGGTAGTGCCTCCATATGGGATTTGAGGACGTCCTTGAGCTCAGGTTCATCAGGCTTTGTTGGCCCAATACCAATGGCCTGCAAACGCGTCTGTGTGTCCTCGGTCAAGGTGGTCCACGTGTTGGCCAGTAGTTCAGTGGCCTCCTGCTGAACCTTGGAGATTTTGAGTGGCTTGACCTTTGGTAAACCTGGCGGAGCTTCTGGCCATGGTCTTGGTGCTTTGGATAGCTTGCCTGATGGCTTGCCATATCCTTTGCCTTTGCCCGTGGTTGTCGTCGAGGTCACCCACATAGTACCACAACGTCGGCGCCTGGTTCCTGGGTACATTTTGTCCTGCCAGATCCAGTTATTGCATGTGGCTTTGCTACATGGGGTATGGGCCCTGCACCAATCCATGACTGTGGCACCGAACTCGAACTGGCCTGGAAGGTTCGATGTGATGTAGGGATCACGGGCAAAGTGGTAAATGAAAAACTCCCCAAGGCCGAAGGAGCAGGTAGCACAAGTGCAGGTGGATCTCGGAGATGAGGCTCAGGGCGAGCAACTGCCAGGTGCCTTGATTCTCGTCAAGAGCGTGGAAGTTGTTCAGCGAGATCACTAGCAAAGAATGTTTGGTAGTTGAACTTTTGCCTGGGCCCTGCTTGTTTCAGGTACGGGAGGCAATGATCGAAAAGGGTGCCGCACGAGCTGGTCTTGAAAGGGGAAGCCAGCTTGAACACTGAATGGCCTTGAGCCATGTATGTATGTATGTATGTACTGTACACATACTTGCCATATCGTAGCCTCGTAGCCAAAACAGTTTTGATTGGATATAGGCTTGTCCAAAGACAAACATGACGCAACACATTCGATCACATTCCATGCACTTCTTGCATAATCAACAAATCAAACGTGTTCAACCAGGTCTATGTTAAGCTAATAGCACAGTCTTTCGTCCCTCTCCAAAACCTTGAGCAAACACAGGATTCTAGAGCTTTCCCGCCTCCGGTGGCTAAAAGCAAAGGTGTGCTAGCTAGGCGGCTAAGCAATCGCGCAAAATGCGCCTCAAACGCCTCGGCACCTTGGGCACACGCGCCGTGACCAGTGTGACACGCCTGAGACTAAGAGCTCACGCGCTCATGCGTTGCGCGTGGCCGAGGCACTGGCGTTTTGTGTGGTAGCTGCGTCCAAGGCCAGATGCTCTGCATGCTCCGGAGCCAGTCGTTGCAGTTGCAGATGCTTCGCTCTAGAAGAAGAAGATGCTTTTTCGGAGAGCTCATAGGTTTCCTCCCGTTTTTGATCTCCCGCAGTCAATAGCTCAGCAACTTGACGCTGGATCGAAGTGATTTCCAGGCTTTGCCACGGATCTACAGTTGGCAAAACAAGCAGATCCCTGCAGATCTTGTGACTGGGCGAAGTGGGCCACATGTGGGAAGACTACACGACACCGGATGACACCTGCTTCGGGTCTCAACTCTGTTTTTGCAATGAAGACAGTAAAGGAGCTGTTCCAATCAATCCAATCGACTGTCCCTCGATCGTCTTTGACCAAGGCGATGCACTTTGGGCCTCTGAGTGGCCTGTGGTCCTCATGGAAGTCGGTACTGGGCTGAAAAGACGTAGCTCAGTGGGGACGTAGCGCTCTGGCGCTCTGAAGACCCCGCTTGGACCAGGTCCGATGGATGATCTCTTAGAGATCTTATTATACAAGGGGAAAACAGTGGGAGTGTATTAAAGCAGGGAGACCTCCCAAGCAATGGATTTTGGTCTATTTTCTTCCGTCTTTGGGAGGTTTCAAGTGAGTCTGAGGTGTATACTTGGGAATGTATATCATCCTTCTGGTGGCGCACTGGAAATCCTGCATCTTGGCGCAACATCGTTTTGAGATCCTGCATTGTGTCAGCAGTGATGATGATCAGTATACACTGTATACACTAGTCAGCTCCCAGGCTTAAGCAGCACTTGGTTCTCAGCCTCTCAGGAAATCCCATGCCATTTACGGAAAAGAACATATCTCTTTACAACGACTTGTGCCCGTTCAGTCTGACGACTAGGGTTCGATGAATCATCCCCTTTTCCTTTTGTTTGGAACTGCCGACCAAATCGCCTCAGCGGCTTTGGCACTCCGTGCCAGGTCTGTCTCTCATGTCGACTTCTTCGTTCATCCTTAGGCAAGATTTCTCCAAGTGAAAGTTTTGTCAGATTTTTCCTACTAAACTTAAAGATCCGCAAGGGCCGTGGTGAACCACCTGCAATTCTTGGCCATCACAGTGAAGGCGAGGCACACGCGCACAGTCACTTTTTGCTTCCAGCAAAGCAAAAGACATCATCTAAGATTGCTTGGACCTGGAGCTTTCCTTAGTGTAGAACACTGTGCGCTATCAGCTGTGCACCAAAGCTGGAGGTCACGAGCTACCAAGACTTCATTGTAGACAATCTCCAGAACACCCAGGCAACACAAAGGGGTCGATGTTCCGGACTGATTTGGGAGGACGTTTTCCGGCCGGCCATGTCTTAGAACTGTCGGCCTCTACGTGTTTTGGCCGAGCAGTCTGGCAGTGTGGAAGGTCTACTTCGAGGGGCTTTCTGCATTGATCTTGAATCTTTGTTGCAGGGGAGCGCGCGGCGTTCAAAGCAGTTTTGTTTATCATATGATACATGGGTGAGCTTGGGCACTTTCAATGAAACCATAATTGCAATACAGTAGTGATATTGATATGTACAGTATTCGGTTGAGATTTTTCCTTTGTGATCACTACAAGTAGACCCTTCATCGGTAACCTTTGACCATCAACACTGGACATATACAGGTTGCATGTGCCCACCGAAGGTACTGTGAGTATTAACTCTATGTTCAATTTATGCAATCCAATATCCATGCTTGGCGCCACCAGTCAGCGACAGCATACTACATAAGCTCTCTCACCCTGCCTTTCTTGTTTAGCCAAGCTCCAACGTATTTAGTTCAAAGTAATCCTGATGCAAACAAGAGCTCTGTTGGAACCAACAATCCTTTTGGTGCTTCATTCAGCTTTTAAAAAGAGATCGTGCTCTGTTCGATCATGGTTCAATGACAACCGCCGAAGGCACGAGGCTTATGTTTGCAACGTCTGTGATTCAAGTTGTATGGAACCACTTCAACGTTGTTCAGGGGGACCTTGACATCTCTGAAGTTGTATGGACATGGAAGTACAGCAACAGGCAACAGGCACTCAGTCAAAAGCCCAGATAAGGCAATCATAGGCTAGGCAGTAGGTCACTCGAAACCTACTAGTGCTGCTGCTGCTGCTGCTGCTGGTACTTTCCCTTGCTGTGAAGTTTGATCCAATAAGCTTCCTGACAGCGACACTTCCACGACATGTCGGAGGAAAGCCCGTGATTCAGGAAATGGGTGAGTGTTTAGACTCTGACGTGGATTTCTCCGATGCTGTCTTATTTTTGATCAGGAGACGCCACCCCGACGCCGAAGAAACGGTGCCTGAGCTTTGTTGGTGTGAATCTGTCGAACTGAGGGATCCCATCAAGAAGTTTCCCATCGAGTGCTGGATCGAGGGCTGGAAGAAGTACCAGGCTCCGGACTTGGCAAAACAAAGAAGTGGGGAGAATCGACCAAGATCTGCCATCGACGATCATCGGACGCAACCGGATAAAAGACGACGAAGGCGACATCGTTCGATTCTCTTGAAGCTACATAAGTGCGGAATCGATTTTGTACTATGGTGGGACGAATGTCTTTGTAGCAACCTGTGAGTAGCCAGAGATATCTCATCGAGGTCAATGCTGAGCAGCGCTGAACAATGCTGAGCAGTTGACTTTTTGGCCGGTCGATGTTGGGTTGAGAAAGGCACGGCACGTGGTCCTGCCGAGATACTTTTCCAGTTCTGGACTAGTCCATTAATGACTGGACTCAATGTTGAGTCCCTCTTTTCCGTGCCTTTTGCCCCGAAGCTGAGATGCAGGTGAAGGCTCTCTTGGGGCTGTCCATCATTCCCGCCGTTCTGATCACCCTAGCATTGATCTCTGTGCTTTGGGAGCGGCTAGGAAGAGATTAGCTTGACAAGAGGTTGAAGCAGACGATAAAGTTCATGTAGAGGTTGGCAAACTTTATACTTTTCTTTTTAGTTCGGACATCAATAATTAACTTTTTGCACTTTACGATTTCCCTTCTTTCCTCAATGTTTTTTTCTTTTTGCAGAAACGAGTGATTTTGCCAGGCATGGCTAGTTTTGTTCAGCCCAAAAGCTTTTTTTCAGAATACGCTGAGCCCCCAGTGCATTCCCAGCGAATGTCATTCTAGCTTTTCAGATCTCTGTTGGATAGCCACCTCCACCGTTCTTGTTGATTAGCCCACTTCCATGTTAATTCTGAACTTCCCTCAAGCTTTCATCTTCCAATGTAATCCAACATAAATGTACATATTACGGTTTTTAGTATCCCCTTTGATAGTTGAATTTGGTGGGTATCCCCAACTCTTTTTTTTTCCTCTCTCTCTCTCTTTCTTTGTTGATTCGATTAAAGGGCAGGTGCCCAGCCGTGTAGGGGGAGCAAACTTTTATTGTGTGGATGTAAATGAGGCCGTACCTCAGGCTCAACCTCAGGCACCGCTGAGCCGAGGTTCATCTTCAACCCCTTGTTGATGATCGTGTTTCCACCTCACGAGGACCGGGAAAAGGAAGAGGACTCATTGTTTTTTTCCTTTGGACCTTTACAGCTTTTACACCTCTCTTTCCTTCCTTTCAAGCTTCCCACAAGCCAGTTCTTTAGCTGAGCTTTTTCAGTTCGGCCAGGATGAGAATGAGGCGGAGGAGCACGAGGATGACAGCCCCCATAAAGGCAGGAAGAGCTGGAGCCAATGAACTGAGAATTGAGACCAACCGATTTGACGAGTCTGCCGAGCAAGGACCATTTTAATTTTTGATGATTCAGAAGTTGATGGAAAAGCATCAAACATTCTCAAAAGGATAGACTTTTTACCCAAGCTTCGTGGGTGCTGATGACACAATCCCAGGCGCTCCGAGTCAGATGTCTTTCAAAAGAAGAGGCCGGTGAAGGGGCAGGTTTTGCTATTCACTTTTCGGTAGGTGTGTGACTCTGCTACAGCCTTTGAAATACATAGACCGGCCCGACCGGTCCAAGTTCTCCGCGGTTCGGATCCGAACCCCCCCCCAAAGCCCGAGACACCTTCTGGCCAGGAAAGTCAGTCCATCACTCAGTCAGCTTGGGGACCGGGTGCCCAAGTGGAGATCAAGTTCTTGGGGGGTTGAAGACACCTAGGCTTTTTGTTGCAGTCGTTCAGCCATGCATGCAATTTTGTTGCCATGGGTTTGCGGCTGTGAGTGTTTGATTCGATTGCAAGCCCCTAAACACCTGTTAGTTGGGATTTCACAGATGTGAAACAACCTATTCATCCTATTCTCGAAGTAGAGGCTCCGCAAACATGGACCTTGACTTTGACATGGAGGGAAGATTTCATCATGAGACTGCCGCCTGAGCCAGGGTTCTGTCTGGAGCACCTTCCTTGGCAAGGCCCAACATGCCTTTTTTCGGGACAGTAAGGAGGTGTGGGGGTGGGCAGAGTGATGCCTCAATTTTTGGGTATCAGTGATGTCGAGAATGCGTATGCTTCATGGGTAGAATCATTGGCATTTTGAGTCCCTTGAAGGCATTGACAATGTGTTTGTGCCGTTTTCCGAGACCCAAAGTATTTTGCAGCATAGTCGTTTGCTTCGCCCTTTTGTATGTGCGGCGGGCGAGCTCTAGGAGAGCTTGTGCTAGGGACGAACATGCTAGGCACCGGGTTCTTTGAGACTTCTGGTGCTTGCTTTGCAGGTGTTTGGCGCGCATCTCCGAGTCTTCCCTGATCTGGTGCCATTTGCCTCCTAGCTGCAACGGGTCGGAGATTGGCACGCCTAGGCAGGTGCCACTCGGGACCACTTGCTTTTGGATGGGTTTTGGAGCACCATTGCAGCACGAGAACAGCACGGAATAAAGCACCATTGCTACCCACTGCTCATTGACGCTCGCGGTCTTAAGAAACAGCTCTCCACTTGCTGGAAGAACGCCGAGGCTGCTGCCCATGTCAATCTTCAACATGTTGGATGTCTTGATGTGTGTGGACCCGCAGGAGAGAGTGACGTTGTGGTTTGGTTTGGTTTCCGCCCATCAACTGGCGATGCCTGAGCAAAGACCCATCATTCGCATCAGCAGTTGATTTCTGTTGATTGAAAGCATCCTAGAGTCTAAGTTCGAAGCTTTGCCTAGTTTGGAAGTCTGGGTGCTATGCAAGAAGAGAACATGTGTCCATTACTCATTCACTTGTGCTGCCTTTTTATCATCACACCGGATGAGCCGCAGGGGAAGGCCGTGGGCGTGGTGGATTATCCGCGACCTGTGGCTCATCCGCAGGGTGGGCGTGAGAGAGTGAGGCCCGACTGCGATACTGATACTGTACACAAACTGCACGGACACTTCACGGTGAATCTAGCACGGACTCCTCAAAGTGTTTGGCAAAGTCTAGGCCAAATACCATTCTTCGAAGGTCTTCAGAAATCATACCATTCTTGGTATGTCGGTTCTCTCGCTCCCAGGGTCCCTTCGGGAGTTGCTTCGTTACAGCGAATCAAGCACAGATTAGGTGCGTACGACATCATAGCGCACGACAGGGCCATTTCGGAAGCCTCCAACATTCGGACTCTTCAGCGCTTCGGATGCCAACAGCGGCCTAAGATTCAAGTGCAAAGCTTTGACTTCGGGGAACAGTGTGGCAACGACGCCCACACGCTGTGGACCGTCTGCTGCCTCGCAGGCGCTGCCGTTCTCGGGCGGAGTAGGTGAAAAGGAGAGTCGGAGATTCGTTTGAAGGTTTGCTTTCTGGGTGCAGTGAAACCACTTCAAATATCTTTTGTCTGACGCATGGGGGTTCTATTACCAATCTAGTACGCAGCGGTTTCCAAATGGGGGTTCTCTTTGATTGGTTGGAGGCTCGGATTTTGAGTGTCACTCATGGTGGTCGAAACCCAAAGCAAAAGAGTTTCTTTCAATCTCCGACATGGGTAAAACGGGACGAGTTTCGACATGTTTCGACCCTCCCTCACATAAGGTTCAAGGTTCAAGGTTCAAGCGCAGGTTCCTGCTTCTTTCTTTGCCTTTGCTGTTTAAGGTTAAGTGTCCCTAAAATCTAGGAACCAAATGAATAGTGCAAACGCTTCTTCAAGGAAGCACCCCCCCGCCCCCAGGCGCGGAGAGCTTCCTTGAAGAAGCGTGAGCTATCCTGCGTCCATGCTAGTAGCGTACTAATAAGGTACTAGCTATTATTAAAATAGAGTAGGCGCCTACTTAATTAAGTAGGGAGGGGGGGAGCGGGCTTTAAGCAGAAAGGATTCCGGAGTTCCCGAGGTCGAGCAGCTCGTTCGTCGCATCGCAGGTCTTGTCCTCTATGGCATCGGGCAGGGTGCTCAGTTGGGCCCAACTTCTCCAAGCTGCGAAAGGAAGTGAAAGAAGAAGTCCATGGGACTGACAGTCCTTTTGTGTACAGATCGACATCTTTTGCCGTTCAAACGGGCACACTGCGGGCGCTTCGTTGCGGGCGCTTCGTTGCGCTCCTGTGCCACAACTGATGTGAGCAGCCTGTGTTCTGAAGCCGTAAAATTATTTTGGTTGTATAGTATATAGTAGTATAGCTGGCACTGAAGTGTATGAGACTCTCGTTTGGGTCGCCCTTGCCTGATCTGAGACATCCTGATGCATTTTTCTTCCTTATTACACCCTGTTTTGCAAGAGTCCTTCAATGCACATGGGTGTGAATTTTGGGGATTCAACATCCTTCAACTAGGTTCTTTTGTCAACGTGATCAAAATAGCTCCCACTGGGTGGTGATGTGTCTTTGTTTCTCGCCAGGATCCCTGCTGGAATGGTGGGGCTAATCCAAAGCATGTTCTCCCGACTTGTTCTTGCGGGATGCTGCGGGTGGGCTCGGCAGGAAGCCATGGACATCGATCCTCACGAAAATTCTTTTGGTGGACGGTCTACATTCCAAGCCTGTGTGGGATCAATGATGTGACAAGCTGCTTGATCAAGATGAGCTTAAATGATTCGGGTCCCTTGAGCTCGATTTGCCGTTTGCCGGTGATGCTATTGGCAAAGCGCTTCATGATTTGAGGCTGCAACTCCCATGACTATTTCGCTCGCCACCTTTTTTGTAACCAAAAGTTGCGTTGGTGTGCTGATGGTTGTGAAAACAAAACCAGTTCTTGGGTTGCGTTTCATCTTCTCAAAATTCATCCTGTCCTTGGCAGGTACCGGCAAGATTCCTGGAAGTCCCACAGGGCTTTTGGATACCTGTTGGATGGATCGAGGTGGCTGCCGCTGCGAGTCATTCCACCAAAGCAGTCCTTTCCAGGGGACCCCCTGACCACGTCTTGGTGGGCGGAGATTTGTTTTTCAGCCACACAGGCCAGCCAGATGTGTCTCCAGCACTTGTCAGCCAGATGTTGCGATCTTGCAAAAGAATCATTGGCCCACCCATTCTCACCCCTGTCAGTTTCCACCTGCTCCATTGATCATCGGCGAACCTGTTGATGCCCAATTCTACGCGCCTCGACCGTCCGCAGTGGCGACTACTGCTATATTCAGATCATCGAAATCTTCCTCATGGCTGGGAACCTTGACAATGGTTGTGCCGTGTTTTGTCTTTTTTCCTGAGGACTTGTTTCCACATTTAAAACTGCAAAGGAGATCAACATTTCGATCAGCTGGGAAGGCTTGCTCTCTCTCTCTCTCTTGCTTGTATACACAACACAAAAATTGTGTACCTCGCGAATAGTAGAGCTACCAGAAGAAGACATGTGTTTGGGAGCCTCAGATAGCTTTGGTTTCATGTGACACGACACATCGATCATTGCTTTAGGTCTTCGCACTGGTGGTGTCCAACCAGGTCTCGTTGGAACTCGTTCTACGGATCGTCTGCACCTGGTCATGAGAAGTGTCCCAGGCGGTGGGAGCGTCGTGTTGGACGGAGATGTGGTGTTTTTTGTGTTTCAGAGGTTCTTTCCATGCTGAAGCAAACCCACCGTGAACCAACACGATTCAAACGATTGTGATTACACAGGGTTGCACAGCGCCACAGGGTTACAAGACAGAGAGAGCGAGGGGGGAGATGCTAGACTGCTAGGCAGTATTCTAGCTGGAAGGCTACGAGTACGGAACTATCCAAAAGCACTGAGAGAAACGTCAATGCTGAAAAGACTCCTTAGGGAGCTCTCTGCTCCAGATGAGTCACGGACACATCGACAAATCAACAAACTGTATCCCAATGTTGGAATGTTGGAGTGTCATAACCCATGATCCCGGGGCGGGTTGGGTGCTTCTTCCACTTCTCCATGGTTGCTCCTGTTCATCAAGCTAAGTCAGCATTCTTCGAGAAAATCAGCTTCGTAGGAATGTTACTTCTGCATTTTGGATTGATGGGACTTTCTCCAACCTTGAGATCCTTGAGGTCCCTCCGGACAGTGTATGCTTGAGCCAGCTCTGAGGCCTTATGACCCTCTATGGTGGCTACACCCTTTTCCTCAGCGACACTGTCCCCTTCGATGCCCGTGACCAAACCGCACGGTGCTGAGAGGCCACCGTCCCCGCCGGTCGGTCGGTCGGTCGGTCGCAGACCCATCGACGATGAGGTGCTTTTGAAGTTGGAGCTTTGGAGTGTCTGGGCGATGTGTGAGGATTTGCTGTGAAGAAAAACGACTTGAAACAAATAAATTCAAGTAAACACACATCACACACATCTCGCAGAGAAGATGTTGACCGGTCTCAAAGATGTACTTGATTGCGAACCTTAACAAGACAAGAGTGCAGCAATCATAGCCCTCTACGTCATAGCTCTACTTACTCTGCTTTCTTCTGGCGGTGCTCGCAACGCTGTTCCATTACTGCATATACAGTGTAAAGGCAGTTATCTTGTCAATGATTCCTCCGTTTGATTTGTGGTTGAGGTATCCTCGTTCAGCTGATCATGTTGGTGGGCTTTGTGCTGAAGTCTTCCTGGCGACTTGGAGAATCAAGGGCTTGCGGCTGGCTGGGATGGTGTTCGATTCGTACCCCGAGAACCTCTTGATGAGTGGGTCCCCAATGAAAGTTTGTTTTACGTAGTGCCTCGTAATGCTCTTATCTTCGAGGCCAAAGACTAGGTGCTTGGGCCTTGGAGCTGACCATACATCTTGGAACTCAGCAGCCTGGTTTGGTCCTATGCCCAAGGGTTTGAGTAAGAAAAAAATTGAGTAAGAAAGAATGAGGAAGACAAAACAGTACATTATGAATTCTTATAATATTATGATTGTTCTTTCAACTCTGCAGATCTAGCATTCAGACTCAAGTCACGCCGACTCTCCTTTCCCTATCATGGTTCGTCCTGCAAATGTCATGGTGACTCTGGTGTCTGGTGACTCTGGTGGCTTTGGTTGCGTTTTCGGGTGGTCATCCCACCCACGGAAACAGTCAGCAGAAACAAATTACACGGATCCTACATGTGCCTGGCTTGATGATGCTTTCTCGAAGATGTGGAACATTCTCAGAATCATCAACCCCCCCCCAGAACAGGGAACCAGGGCCATTCTGGCTCACACTGACATGTGAGAAGTCTGCTCGCTGCCGTCTGCACTGAGGGTGCCACTGCTAAAGGATCTACCCGGCCTGGTCATTGAGGCTGCAGAGTGTTTTGAGCTTTTTGAGAAGAACGTGACAAGTGACACCTTATTGGCCATTGTTGGCCCCTTGATCTTTTTTTGAGACACACACACACACACACACACTCCCTCACAGCAGCCATGTTGCGTCGCCTGCGCAAAACTGTGGTCAGACCTGTCGCGAAGGTTCCGCTGGCCTTGGCTCACGTTCTCTTCTTCATGATCGTGTTGAAGCAGCTGATCAATAATGCCGTGCCTGGGCCATTCAAACTGGACGACGGGTGGCCCAATGAAGCAAGTTTAGAACGAAACGATGTGTTGGGAAGCGAAGGTTTGCAGCCACTTGGAATGGAAGGAGGCATTGCTGAGATCTGTTCAGCTGTAGTTACCTGGTCCTGGTGGCGGGGAGTGTGGGTTAGCAGACTCTTGCCTTCAGTGAGAACTGGTGCAGCCCGCTTTTGCATGATGTAGGAAACTCTTGAGTGGCGTCCGGCACTGGAAGACACTGGATGACAACGTTGGCTGGCACTCTTGTGCGACACTATTTTAACTTCTTTTTAGCACCACACTGTTGTAGGACATCCTGGTGGATGTCTCACCACCAGACAGGTACCACTCGAGCTGTGCTCAATCACCGGCAGAACTGTAATTACCACACAGCGCAACAAAAATCGCACTCCTGATCATGCTCCAGTTTTGCTTGGCCTCGAATAGTCTTTTGCACCTGTGCCGGCTGAATTTGCTCAAGTCTGAGAAATCCCACCACTGCAACGGCACAATGGCGAGAGCGTTCAGAGACGCGCAATCCCGCGAAAGGGTTCCAAAGTGCCCCGAATTGCGAATGCCTCCACCTGCTACGAATCTATGTACGTCCAAGCAAAAAAATCGCAGTCCAATTCGCTCACGCAAAGTCCACCTCAAGGACTACCCCATCCGAACACTCGCAACTTGCAGCCTTTGTTTTTTGTAGCACCGGTCTTGAACTCCGCACATCATCCCGCAACACACCGTTTCGCAGAGCGTCCGGGAACCAGTCATCGGAGTCACACACTGCCTTTTCACGAGCCATTTGGCTGAGCCGGGTTCGGATTTCTTAGCGCGATGTTCATCCAGCCCTGCCTGAGAGATGCGGAGCCCAAAGAGATCAAATAGTTTGCATTCTGATTCGAGATAACATTCAAGTACGATATCTACACTTTGTAGACATGCTCATCAAGATAGGACATCTACATTCTAGATCTGAAACAACATCTAGACATGCTCGTCAAAGATATATATATACACATCAAATAATATATATATATATATATTTGTTACATATGACTAATCATATCTAAAACATGTCTTCCACATGCTGGGTTAAGACATTTTGAACATCTACAGTATATATTTTTTCATAACATCTCAACACTGTATTCTGATTAAAAGAACCTTTACACGTAGAGGGAACTAGAAAACATATCTAAATTCAATAGGCTCCTCCAAGTGAAGCTCTTCCCAATGCCTCAGGGAGAAGGATCAACAAGGGACTTAAGGGCTGGGACAGCCAATGTTTCTCATCGATGACACAATGACATGTCCATGCCAAGTGATTAGGTATAGGTAGATAGTTACTGTAGTCGAATTAGATGCCAGCGTTCTGAAGATAGACCTTGCTCGCACTTGATGTCCCGGCGAACTCTGCAGCAGGTCTTGAAAAGGATTCGGCCACTTGGACCAATGAGCGCAGACGACGTGACACTGAAAGCAACTCCGAGAATACCGCCGCATTTTTTCGGCCTTTTGTCCAAGCATGCTATTTCACAAGCTTGGCTTTGAGATAGGCAATCCCTTGTAGCCGCTTAGCTGACCAGAGTTGCAGATTTGGGTCAAGATTCAGTTGCCCAGACTCCTAGTGCAAGACTTGAGAATGCTAATTCTGTCAGTGAGGTACACCCTGTCTGTGAACGACTTGACTTTACCTGAGCAGTTCATTCACAGGATGCTGGGTGTGGAGAGTGACAAGGCAAGGCGGTCCAGAGGAAGAGCAGTTGCATGCTTGCCGCAGTTGTGTTTCTGGAGATTCCTGGCCTCTTTGTTGTCGCTGTCGTGAAAGGTGAAGATGGTGGGTGCCTCAGGGATGGAGAGATTCAGATCGAACGAAAGACTTGCAATGGAAGGGTTTCACACTAGCAGCTTTGCTGGAACACCGACGCAGGCATTTTGACAGTTCAACAACTTTACACTGTGCACTACTTCCATTGTCTGTCTTGGATGGACGAGACTTTGACTCACACGTCTTTTGCAAGGTCTGACAAGTGACATACACCGTAGACTGCCTTCGAACAGGGACGGAGGTACAAATTGACTTTGCAAGACTCGTCATAGCGTCCTTACTACTAGTAGCTTCAAAGACCGTTCCTAGTAGCTTCTTGTTACTAGTAGTAAGGCACTTGTTACTAATAGCTTCTTGCTCCTAGTAGTGATGCACTTGTTTCTAATAGCTTCTTGTTACTACTAGTAAGGCACTTGTGACTAGTAGCTTCAAAGACCGTTCCTAGTAGCTTCTTGTTACTACAGGTGAAACATGGTGAAACGATTCCCAAGGAAGCTTCTTGTTACTAGTAGCTTCAAAGACCTCCTAGTAGCGTTCTGTTACTAGTATAGCTTGAAAGACCTACTAGTAGCTTCTTGTTACTTTATATGTTTTCATCTTTCTCCAACTGTTCGCACCTTCACCAGATGGCCCCCCACTCCAGCATCGTTTGGTGGAATGTTCGCATAGTTTCGTGATGTTCAACCCCTTGCCCCGACGGCGAGGTAGTCGCTTCGGAACGCAGAAAAACGATCGCTTCGGAACGCGGGAATGTGATCGCTTCGGAACGCGTCTTCAGAGTCGCACTGTCTGGTTGCTAACTGCAACCCACCCCACCCCACCCCCCACCCCCCACCCCACCCCATCCTTTATCTTTTAACTTTTAACCCTTTCTTGAGTATAGACAAAAAACAGGTGTGGTATATGAATACGTCTTTCTATATGCCCTTGTCCCCCCCCCCCCCCCCCCCCCCCCCCCCCCCCCCCCCCCCCATCCTTCATCTTTAAACCCTCCCCATCCGTGTCTGTGTGTGTCTTCTAAAGTGACTCAAAAAATCAGGTGCGTTGTGTTTCAAAGTGATCTCGCTTTTTGTTAACCCTTCCATGTTTTTGGGTGTTTTGTGGTCCAAAGTGACGCATCTTTTGTGTTCCAAAGTGAACTAAAACCCTGTGTTCCAAAGTGAACTAAAACTTGTGTTCCAAAGTGACTCTCCGGCCTGCCCGACTGTCCTTGGATTCCTTCGATTCCCTTTGTTAGCCTTTGTTGTCTTTGGTCATCTTTGCATTTCGATGCATTGCTTTTTTAAAGTTTAAATCCTGAGGCCTTGCGTCCCACAAAGAGTGTCCCGCATCCTGAGGATGTGTCCACAGGGGTCTTGGACATCAGCGGCTTAACGAAATCCTCCAGAACCACCTTAGATGTCGTCGGCTCAGGGGTGTTTGGTGACATGGCGCCTCGCTTGGCACATGTTTCGCCAAGCGAGATTGGTTGAATGCATGGTTGAAGAGATTAGCAGAGGATGATTCCAACCATCACACAATGAGCAACTACTGAATTTGTTTGGTTTATACTTTGTTAGAACATGTTCGAACTAATGAGCAAGCACAGTATTTTTGCTTGAAATGAGATAGCCCTCCTCAACGCACCAGGTATTTCTGGGCTTCGTACTTGGTAAAAAAGGGGGATGCTGACGCTGTTCAGGCCAGATTCGAGTTCTATTCTCCACAAAACATCTCGCTTCCAAGCTGGAATGAGTCGTCATCACATCGATGATCGAGGTCGCCGTGACCATGGCGTTGGAGAGATACTTCAAAGCCGCCTCAGAGGGCATGATTCCTTGGTCCGAGGCGGTGGATGTGGAGTTGTGGGTGAAAGGGCTTATTGCAGAGTTTGCTGAGTGCACAGACTAGGTGGGGAAGGGGATGACAGGAAGGGAGATCCCTCAAATTGAGACACGTTGTGGGGTTGGACTGTTTCCAAACTGAACTTGTGTTGATTCTATTGGATGGCAAAGCTCCACGTTGCGGGTACTTCCTCAAGTACGACTCGCAGTTGCGGTGGTTTGGAGGCTGGTTTTGTGAGACCACCCAGCGTAGTGGATTGGCCCGGCTACTCAGCCACTCAACTTTAACATCCCTGAACTCCTTGAGACACTGTGAACTCATGTTGTTTCTCCTTGGTCTTCCCGTCTTTTCCCTCGGACGAAGACGGTCAGACCGGCGCCCAGATTTGTGACAACGTCATGGCGGAGGAGGAGAACTTGGAGGATCCCGCGCGTCCAGGCCACGGCCGGCCACGGGCGGCCGCTCTCGAGCTCGACAGGCGCTTTGCGTGCCGAAGGTCGTTGAATGAAACACCCACCGTTCGCTTGATGGTCAAGAACACACATATATACACATTTCTATAAGAGGGCAAAGCACATCCTGTGACTACAGCTCATTTCAGACTGTAGCTTGCCTCTGTCAGGCCAGCTACATCCTGGTTTTCTTCAAGCAGCAATCTACGAAAGCTTAGTTGAGGCTGGATGACTCATGACCAGAACGCTCCCACACCCCCAGCGGCAACAGGTCGAAGCCTCACGGGCCTTGCGGGAGCTCAAGGAGCGTAAGCGAAGACCTAAGTGAACGAGGGCCAAGGTGGCAACACGCTTTTCTGACGCGCAAACGGCATGGATTACATGGCCAGTTTGTTACCCTTTCTTTCGCAAAATAAAAGAACCAAACCGCAAATAGGACGTTCGTGGATTTCATGATTGGAGATCTTCCAGCCTTTGGCAGCTCGCTCGGGACCAGGTCCAAAAGAAAAGCAGTGAGGTTCAGGCGGTCCGACCGCTCCGCTCGTCGCCGGGGGGAGCAGGTGTTTGTCAGTGCACCAAATGGTGAGAGGCCAAACCAACAGCATTTTTCAGAAACCAAGCTGAACCAGACTTGACCCTCTGAGCAAGTGTACAGTTTACAGGATAGGAGTCAAAATAGGACATAGGACCTATTGCTCAGTTGACATCCATTCAAAGCCACGACCTTGGTGTTCATGGCACCTATGCGCTGAGAGTGTGCGCACATGTGCGCACCACCATAGGTTTCACAAAGTATGCAAGGTTTCTCTGGGGTCATGCTGGTTTCACTTGGATTTCTGACTGGAAGATCACCCCGCCGTGGCGCAGGAGTAGATTGACCAATGTGCCCGATTCTTAGCTGAGACCAAAGAGTGCAAGAGCTGGAAGGGGGCGTCCTAGTGCACTCCTTTGATAGAGCACGATTTTGACGGCTTTATTCGACCCTCCCTCATTCGTTTAAACTAAGCTGGAATTACTCAGTGACATTGCTGAACTTGCAATGATGAACACGTCTAGTGTACACGCCTTGTTTGGAAGCGATCCTCTTCGCACCTCTCGCTTCCTTCGTTCTTGTTCCCTTTTCAGGCTGAGCCGATTTTCCCAGGCGGGTTTCGACAAGTCAGGAGTTTCTCGTTTGGGGAGAAGTGTTCAGACGAGCCTTCAGCCTTTGAATTCTGGAGAATTGCTGAGATTGTGAGAGCTTCACATTCTAGGGCAAGGGAATCCATTAGTTGGACTACCCTTCATGGTGAAGCTCTCGAAGCATTGTTCCCCAACAGTGAAGCTTACGGGTCTTCAGCCATAGTAAAGACTTTCGGAGCAGGTCCCGCAGGAGCAGGTTCCAGAGCACGTTCCAGAGGAATTTCTGTAGAAAGTTCCAGGGCAGGTTCTGGAGCAGGTTCTGGAGGAGGTTCCGGAGCAAATTCTGGACCAGGTTCCAGAACAAGTTCGGGAGCAGGTTCCGGAGCAAGTTCTGGAGCAGGTTCCGGACCAGGTTCCGGAGCAAGTTCTGGAGCAGGTAAAGGTAAAGGAGCAAGTTCCGGAGCATGTTCCAGAGCAAGAGCTTCCGGAGAAGGTTCTGGTGGAAATTCTGGGGCAAGTCCGGAGCACTTTGCAGACACGGTGTGTCTCTCTGAGGCGCTGAGGTGTTGCCATGCTGCTACGCTGTCACGCTGATATGCTTGTATGGGGCCAGGCTGAGATTTTGTCATGCTGGCGCGCTGGCATGGGTCACGCTAACATCCTGACATGTTGTCACGTGAGATTGACGTTGAAGTTAGACCATGCCTTTGCGCTGACTTGCTGGCAGACTCCAGAGCAGGTTCCGGAGCATGTTTGCTGGTTACTTGTAGTGGTGCTGTCGTGCTTGCACATATGTGGGCAAATGTGGACATGACACATGCTATGGCAGCGTATGCCGTATTGGTATGCTCGCGTGGCTCATTCAAAAGTTTCACTCTTTTAAAGATAGCATTGTCTGGGAAAATGCGACTCTTGTTGGTGAACGTCCGGCAGCGCCATTGCGCAGTAGGCGGATTTTGTTGCCCAGCTGTTGGGGGAGTTTTCTTGGGCTTTGTTGAACATGTGCTAGCCAACTGCCATCAAGGACTTCCACCAAGAGCCTGGCTTGCTAGATTCCAGGCGGACCGCCGAGACCCCACCGTGGACATGGAGAGCATCGAGGGCGACTTCAACCGCGGAGCCGATGTGTTCACACGAGATAGTCGAAGGTAGCTCTAAGACTCAGCCCTTGCGTGCCAAAACACATAACAGATTAGAAGTGCAAAGGCCATCAAAGGCCAATCTGCATTTGCGAGAGTGGGCCTTTTTCATACTTCTGCTCACTCCAGACTGAAGCCATCCGTTGGATCTCAGCCCACAGGAGCACAGGCTCAACGAGGCTTTGTGGAACAACAGGTCAAGGAGAAACCCCAACTCTGCGCGACCTCCGAGGACGCCGCGTGGGGGCGGGATCTCTAGGTGTTTCCGTGCATCTTCTCGGTTTTTTCAGCAAAAACTCGGCGTTCCACCGAGTTCGAGGGCGGACCCCTGGAAAAATACCACTTCCCATACGATAGGGGCACTGTTCTATCCACCTATCTACATACCTATTAACTTTTCCTCCATGAAATGGGGGGGCAACCCCAAAATAAAACAGAATATGGGCTAGTGCTTGGGGGGATACACCCCGGAATTTAAAGAGGAGAGGTGATTTTATAGAGAGTTTTGTGTTACCATGTAAGTTTTTGATATGAGTTAGTTTTTGATAAATAAATATATATATATATATATTTGTTCTGATAGTTGGAAGTTGAAACCATTTTGGTTGAAATAGAAAAAAGAGCTGGCGAGCAACAATGGAGACAAACAGTATCACATGAAGAAAACATATTTTTCAGCGTGATTGAATCATTTTTCAATACGTATGAATAAATCAACACCAGTAGAAACACATTAAAACATATATTCACATCCAAGTTGCAGACATCTGACATGCCTTAGATGTGTGTGAACCTTTTGGTAACCAGCTTCTTACATTGAGGCCCAGGTCAGCAGACGCCGGCAGCCACTGTAAGGCCCCACCTCTTCTCATGCGTTGACGACCCCCTCACCATTGCACAAAAAGGTCCACATACCCACCTACTGCCCTGTCAGGCAGGGTAAAGTGTCTGGCCTGATCGAACCAGGCCACCGCAGGCTGTGGATTTACATGAATTGAAGCGGAAGCATGTAGTATCATGTAGTGAAAGCCTTGTTGACTGAAGCTGAGTGCATAGAGATTGCGCGCCACAATGTTCAAGTGGTGGGTGTGGTGGGCGTGCCAAAGTGGTAGGAATGAAGAAAAAGAGGGGTAGGGTTGAGTTAGAGGCCAATGTGTCTCTGCCATCAAGGGAGCCCTCCTCTTCTTCTTGTGTTGTTCGATCCCTTGATGTTGCGCTGGGGCTGGGCAACAAGTTTGTATCCACCCCCAAGCTTCCATGGGAGTCCGGGTTTCTCAAAGATGTTTTGGGAACTCCTGGCTCTTTTTCTCCGCCATGGTTGTCGCCGATAGTCTTGCCTCGCAACTTGCCTTCGGTTCATACCGCTCCTCCTGTTCTGAATCTGCCATATTTAGAAATCTCTACCACGAGGGCCTGACAACTGGACTTGACGACAAACGCAGGACTACCCTCACAAAATGGGTTGACTTGAATTTGCTGCATCCACACGAGTCCCGGTTGGGACAACTACTTCGCGCATGCCTTGGACAACCTGACAGTGAAAGTGAGATCACACGATTGGTCGAGGATTGGTTTGCAAAAAAGTCTACTTCCACTGCAGTTGAGGGCTAGTTCTTTTGCACTTTTTGTGGCGTATGTTAGAAAGTACCACGGTGATGTGGCTGTCGTTCCCATTGATGAAGAGTTGGTTTATCGCTACATTGACTTCCTGAGAAGCTAAAAGTTTGCGCCTCTTGTGTGTCCACCCTCTCATTTGTTGCTGCAGTTTTCAGATGGGCGGGCGCCGAAGATGCTTCAGCGTCACAACGAGTGCAAGGAGCTGCGCGTCTCTGCTTTTTGAGAAAGCGTGTGTTGAGACAGGCGCCTCCTTTGGACCTCGTGTCCATTGTCGCCTTGGAGTTGTGCTGCATTTTTGCGTCAGACAACTTTCTTTGAGGGAGTGCAGGCCTATGTCTTCTAGCCTTGTACGGACGACTGAGGGTCAGCGATTGCAACCGTATGAGTCGCGGCAGGATTGTGGGTGAGTACTTTGAAGGAAGCTTGTGCCGAGTCAAGACTGCAAGAACCCCGGAGAAGCAGACAAGATTTCTGCCTCTTATTGTCCCAGTGTATGGCCTGGTGGGGCTGCCGTGGTTTCATATGTTCATCGAAGCAAGAGACTACTTGGACTTAGACACAATTCCTGAAGAACCTCCTGAAACTACGAATGATGTGATCGTTGTTTTTCCATCATGTGCATCACACATGTGTGGTGCCCTGGAGAAGATGGGGTCTGCTGAGATGACAGAACGGCTTGGTGAATGCTTGGCAAAGATTTTGCGGACTACTTCGTTCGGCCTGACATACACCAACATCTTTGGCCTGACTCTGGAAGAGAACGAGTTGCTGGGCTCAAGGGACATGCATCTGCTTTGAACTATAGCAGAGATGCGCTCGCCAGCCCAGTCAGGGCCATGATGAAAATGTTGGACGCAGTCAAGCTAGGTGCTTTCAAACCTCTTGCTGTGAGAGGAAAACAATTCCCTTCGAAAGCGGATCGTGAGTCCGTACGTGTTCAGTTCGAGAAGATTACTGGGCACAGCGCGCAAGAGGCTGCGAAGCTCTTCATGGGCAGGGAGGCTTGGGAGAATATGGATTCGTATGCACTTTTTCGTGACAGAGTAGCTTGGTTGACGGAAGGTGAGTTCAGTAGCTTGGATGTTCCGTGCAATGCAGTCAGCGCGCAACAGCTCTCAAGCGACCTGGAGTCCGAAGACGAGGCAAGCGACTATGATTCCTCGTCAAGTGATTCAGGTAGCACTTCAGCAGAGGAAGGCATGGCTGCCGTTGAAGAGGACTTGATAGGCAAGGTGAACGTAGGCTTTAACCCGCATGCTGATGTAGACCGAATGTATAGACATGTCAGAATGAAAGTGTTGCGTTTTGCACGTTCTGACGACATGCGCAAGACTTGTTGTGGCAGACCTGTTGGGAACACCTTCACGATATACAAGAAGGATCCTGATCTGGCGTGGCCTAAGTGCCGAATTTGTTTCGGCAAATGACAAAAGTAAGTGCAGGCGCTAGCAGCAATGTGCTGCAAGTTGTGCGTATGTGCTCACATGTTCGTACTATCTTAGTTGGAATAGTACGGGGCACTGCGCAGCTGCAAAAGTTGTGTTACGGCGTGCCTGCGCGCTGGGATGTCCAGCTGCAAGCGCCGACAGCCCGACGAGGCTGCCGCTTCTGAAGGTGACCCGAATGATGTGTGAAGATATAGCTCTGCGTGTGCGTGTCTCATTGTCAGTGTGACTCGAATCTGATAAGCGCTAACCTCTTCAAGTGCGAAGTGGGCATTTGCAAGCTTCCTTTTGTCATTTTGCTGTGCCCATTTTTCTTTGAGTTGAGCAGATTTTTTGCTATTTTTCTGGGTTTTCCGTAGCCTCCTGATTATTTATCAAGATGTTGGACTCTGAAGCAGTCCCAAGGAATAGAGCCAAGGAGATTGGCCTTTCGGATGCCATTTGCGCTCGGCTGGATAATGTAGGTTGGAACACTTATGGTAAGCTTGCATTTGCAAGCAATTTTCAGCCTGGACAGGCTGATGAGACTCCTCGAATCAAGTTAGCAGAAGAGGTCGCAGAGGCCAGGCCACCAACGCCTAGCGTTCTGCCACTCATTCGGAGGCTGGTGTACGAATGGTACCCCTCACCGCGGCTGATTTGAAGTCCAAGATTGAAAGAAAAGACGAAGATGCCCCTCGAAAATTAGCGCAAGCAGAAAGTGCTGCGAGGCACCAATCGCAGGCCTCAAGGCTGCCTGGCTTGGAGTTGTGAGGCGAATTGGAGCCAAGTCACCTTTTGGTAGACCTTGTGTTTCAGATGACCGAAGATAACCAATTGAAGTACTTCTGATGGGAACAGTGCACAAACCGGACCCAAGAGTTGATGGGATTGAAGAGAGATCCCACATGGCGTCCCGACTCAACTGGCATTGTAAAGTCCAGGAAGAGGTCAAGGCAGATGTGTCATCCGATCTCAAGCTTCGATATGCTCTGCAAGGTCGATCACTGGCTTTTGATCAAGCTCCTTCGACAAGTTCGAGCGTTGAACACAGGTTTTGCTAGAGGCCTACACGACTACCCCTCCTGATGGTTATCGACGTGTTTCCATAGAACAAGTTCATCGAGCTGACATGGAACTCTTCAAGTTTCTGATGAGAGAGACGCGCAATGGAATCCGACCAGCAGGAACTGTCATGCCTTTGGAAGATGCACTTGCCAAAGCAATCGTAGCCCCAGAAATTTGACTTCACTTGCAGCCCGTTCACCATGGTGGCCGAAGTTCACCCTCCATCAAAATGCCCCAAGAACTTCTGGGACAAGCTGCTATGACGCCGAAGGCGAATTCATTTGTTTCAGCTACAATTGTGGTGGACGCAACAAGGCAACTGCTGGCCAACGTTGTGGTAAAGGTTGGCATCTATGCTCCAAATGGGGATGTCAGCAGGCACACTCGCAGCGTGATCACGCAAAGAGTGGCGCGTGACACACAGAGGCAACAAAGAAGAGGGCGTGGCCTGAAAACGTTTCCGGCTGTCCAGCGTCCTCAGTACTTTGCATTGAATTATGCGCCGGCTCGGCCCGATTGTCTGCAACTTTGGCAGCCAAAGGTTTCAGAGCGCATGCAATCGATCATGTCAAAAATCGACATCGACAGTGTCACCCATGCATCAGTGTTGATTTGGCGAGTGACGACGGCTTTGACTACGCGGTCAATATCTTCTGACAGCAGGTTCAACGCTGTATTGCAGTACAGCGTCGCGGGCTCGCGAAAAGAAGCTGCCTCGACGACTTCAACGTATTGGAGCCCCGAAGCCTCGACCTTTGCGCTCTTCAATGTTTCCGCTGGGTCTCCCGCATCTCTCTCCCGACGAGCAGGTCGGGGTAGCTACGGCCAGTGCCATTTACTACAACATTGCACGCCTGGTGAGAGAACGTGTCAAGCGTCGTGTGGTGATCTCTGTTGAAAACTCGACGCGTAGCTATTTATGGGAGATTCCTTTTTTTCGTGAACTGATTGACGAAGGGCTTCTTGACGAGGTGGCTTTCCAACAGTGCATGTGGGGCAGTTCGCGCAACAAATGGTCGAGTTGGTATGTGTCGACTGGTGTTTTGGATACGCTAGCCAAAACTTGCGATAATTCCCATCAGCATGCTGGCTGGGGCGTGAAACGCATTGACAACAAGTGGAACTTTGCTACAGCTGACGAAGCCGCTTGCCCTCAGCAGCTATGCAATGAAGTGGCCAACCTGATCGTGCATTTAGCCACCCAAGCCCAGGTTTGGGTCGCTGCTCCACCTGCTTCCAAGAGGCAAAAAAAACCTTTCTTTCCATGGCAGCAGCTAACCTTGAGGTGACCATCGTTGTGCGTTGGTTCCAGAGTTTGCGTACGCTCAAGTCAAAAAAGCCGACTTCCAACTGGAGCTCCCGGCGCATCATGCCCTGACGGAAGCTCAGTGTGCGGTCTTGGGCATTCCTTTTCCTTCCAAGTCCAAGACGGGAAGAACCATGTTGAAGGAAGTCAGCAATTTTGGCAGATAGAAGTTGGAATCTGGCGTACTCATGAACAGTTCATAGCAAGATCTTTGGAGATTAGCCACCCTTTTGACGATTCTTCAGGCCTGGATGATAAGCCTTCAAGCATTCTGAAACGAGAGCCAGTCAGTTGCAAGATGCCGGGGCCAAACTTCAGGCTGCTCTGGACGAAGACCGACAGGCTGTGGTAGCTGGCAAACGTTTTCTCCTGTTCGAAGAGATGTGTCGTGATGCGGGCATCACTGATGAAGGTCTACACTGCTTGCAGCTCAACCGTGCTCCCACTGGACTTTTCAGGAGCGACGAGACTGAAGCAGCCGTGACAGAGGTGCAATTGATGAAGTCTGCTCGGTGGTCGCGCAGAAAAATCCTGGGCGAGAAGAGAGGTGATCCACAATCTGCTGAGGTGCGTGCGGCGGTATGGGAAATCACTATGGGGGCCTCACTCGGAATCGGAATTGGCCCGAATTGTGGGGCCCCTCTTCATTGTCTCCAAAAGGTTCGGCCTGGAACAGCCGGACAAAGTAAGACAAACTGACAACCTTTCCGAATCCTTGGCGAATTCGGGTTTTGGCGCAAGCTACAAACTCGACTTAGCTGGGGTAGATGACATCAGTGTGTTGGCGCGTACCTTTGCTGAAGCTAGTGGCGCTGATGGTTCCGTCAGACTGACCAGGGTGAATGGGGCAACCATGGAAGGCATTGTCCATCCTTCTTTGAGCGGCCTGTCCCGGGACATTGGAGGGCGTACATTGGACTTGGGCTCTGTGTCCAAGCCTTGTCCTCCTCTTGTCCTCTGTGGCTGGGCTCTGTTCTGTGTCCAGGCCTTGTCCTCCTCTTGTCCTCTGTGGCTGGGCTCTGTGTCCAGGCACTGTCCTCCTTTCCACACTGTCCTTTGGTAGGATTTGGTCCGCCCCGCTGTTCAAAAGGCCCCGCCGTCAGTTTGCCTTACCATGATGTTGCGCAATGAAATCAACAACTGTATAAAAGATGCGTGCAACATGGATGTAAATCCACAGCCTGTGGGGGCAGTAGGTGGGTATGTGGACCTTTTTGTGCAACGGTGAGGGGGTGAAGGCATGCCATTTTTCAGAGAAAAGGTGGGGCTGGGGCCCCACCTATTTGGTGTCCATGAGATTGGCTGTCCAAGAGGGATGGATGGCAAAGGATTAGTGCAGACTTGGGGGCGTGGCGAAAAAGGAACCGATATCACATGCGCGCTCTTTTGCAATTTTTGCGACATACATACAAAAAGAACCTCAGTTGTGACGTCACAGCGTCTCAATTCATACAAATGCCCTGGGGGTCACCCACGCCAAAATATGACTATAAAATCTCTAGCAAGACCCCCCTGGAAAGTTAATATGTATCTATCTACTGTAATATTGTCTAGTCGATATATACAATCTATATCCATATCCACATCTATGTCTCTATATATATATAATATATATCTATATATCTGTGTTTATATCTATATCTTGTCTAGTTTATTCATGGCAGAAAATGCTCAGATTTTAATCTATTATGTCATATGTTCGTTTGCTGTTTTGGAACACTGTTTGTGCAACCGCTTGTGCTCGCTGCAGTCAGGAGATGTACATGGCTGCATCCTGAGCACTGAAGGTGACAGATGTGGCACCAGTTGAGTCCCAAAGTTTCACGTGAAAAATTGTATTCTGAAGACTGTTTGGAGAGGGCATTTTACCCATTTATTGCGTTTGGGACAGGTGAATTGCTGTGGCGCCTGAGCAGCTAAGGCCATGATGCTTTTGCTGAGGAACATCTTCCGTGGATATGTCGAGTGCCTTGGTGGAATTGAACCGTCAAATGAGCTATCGAAAATTTTGACCCGATGTCCAACGGCGAGATTGCCCCAGTCCTGAGTGACCCCTCTTGCAGCGTGTTGATATCTGGGTTCGGGTACTGGACACTGTGACTCACAATTGCTAGAATTAACCAGTTGAAAGGCGGCACAACTGGTGCGAATCCTGGTCCTCCTTGTTGGTGCCAGACAAAGAACAAACAATTGTAGCGTCATGGAAGGGGCGTGGCCGATTCTTACATCTTTGATTCCCGTAGCTGCTTCCCTGATCAAACGTTTGGCTGCCTGCAAATGCATGCAAATGCGATTTGTTAGAGTTCAATCCTGAATAATGGCCTAGAACGACAACTAATCCTCTCACCAATATGACAAAATGCATTCCATTCGGATAAGAGCAAGTAGAAATGGCAGCAATTCTCATGGGGAAATGCAGTGTTTCTCGGCAGCTTGTGGTGGCAAACCCCCGCCAAACAGTGGGAGGCAACAAGAGCTCTCGCTTCAGGTCCTCTTGCATTGGGCGCAGGGTACTCCTCAAGTAGAAAAGAAACTAATATCTTGAAGCAGTTCAAGACTTGACAGTCAAGCTGAGTTTGCTGCTTGGAGGGCAGGAGAAGCGTGGCCACACAGCCAACACACAGGGAGCTTGCTCCCCAGATGCTGCGGGGAAAGTCCCCGTGCCATGGGGTAGAAAGTGCCACTGGGAAACCAGAAGACCTCAACCCTGGATCTTTCAGCGAAGCTCATGCGGAGTTGTGGGTCTAGGTTTTTGGTCCTTTGCAACAGCAAAGTCATGCCATGAGCGTTTGCAAGAGACGCCAACTGAACGGGGCTCACTCTCTCCATGCCCTCCTTTTGCAGCTTTTGCAGTGACAGCCACAGCAGCGTGCAGCTGCAAGTGACAGATAAAGACCTTGCATCGTGGAGCCGTACAAGACTTCTCTTGACAATGTACAGGGCGGGCCGGTCGCAGGCATTTACAGTCATCAGACTTGCGTGACTTGCATCGTTTGATGCCTTTTTCGACTCTTGTCACGTTGATTTTGCAGAAGCATGGCCACGCAGCCAACACACAGGGAGCTTATTCTCTCGTTGCACATCTTTGGCAAGCGCAAAAGATCGCGTGCATCCGTTTCTAAGTTGGATGGCTTCTTACGGCACGATCTGTTTCAATCAGTCCAGGAATAGAAGTTCTTCCCCAACATAGTGTTCCCCAAAGCATGAGAGAGTCGAGTAAAGTTTCTGACAGAAAAGCTTGGCCCCTTTTTGCACGGGCTAGCTAGCTTGCTGAACACTTGTTTGGTTTCCGGGGATGTTGTTGTTGGAGTGCTGCGTGAAGCTACCAGTACGTGTCAAGCAAGTTCCCTTGCGTGAGCTAACACTCCGGTGCCCCCACCGCCGTGGGTTCCCTGACGTCCTGTTTGCGACCACGCCAGTCTCTATGACCTTCGGAAGAAGGCTGGCTTCCGCACCCGCATCTCGGCGAACCATGACAGACTGCGGCGGACCGGAGGAGCGATGGCTGCGGTGAACGAGCGATGCTGAGGACTCTTGGAGATGCCGGATGAGGAGCGGCCCATCCAGGCGGGTTGTGGTGGGAACAGGGAGGAAGAACGACGTGGCAGTTCAATGACTGAAGAGGTGAGTGAAGGCTTCGTAAAATATCATGCTTGATTGAGTCTGGTTGATTTGTGTCTGCACTGTAAGTTGAAGATCGACTTCAACATAATTTTTTGACTTAAATCTTAAGCACTGACGTATAATCGCCAGGGCAGGGTACGGTTCTGCGATGGTGAATTGATGAAGTGTACAGACGAAGCAACAATGTTGCGTCACAGAAATAACTAAACTTAAATGCGAAATCAGAAAGAATACATCGACAGCAATGGTGGTCCTCAAGAAGTTGGACAATTCTTGATTGAAAAAAGTGGAAATTGCGTGTTTACAACGCCGTCATTACGAGCAACGATTTGTATGGCCTGGAAACGTTGAAGTCCACTGTAGCAGCGGGGCAATGGCTCAAAGGACCTTTCAACTTAATTAAAGGTCTTAGAACATTTACAAAACCAAATAAGTCCAACTTCATTCAACGACACAACTCCAACAAGTAGGCGAAGCACAATGAGCACATTCGTTTTGAATGCACTGGCTGTCGGGAGAAAGTTTTTTGAACAGTCAAGCTGAGATTTGAGAAGACAAGAGACTCAAACTGTTGGGGCATGTGGAAACTCAATATAGAAGAGAGGGGACGCCCACGCCCCTGCTGGACCACAGCAAGCATGGCAAAAACATGGAAGTAATTGAGCAGAAAGATGATTCTCAGCCACATATTTCTTTCAACAAATTGAACTGTGCGATGCGTGAATGTGTCCGGTTGCAACAACCCACCTTTTTCACAAAGGTATTTCACACTCAGTTTGAGTGGAGCAAACTTGGTGTGAAGCAACAGAACTCAGTGTGAAATAGTATGAACACCTTCCCGTCTCTTCATATCTATAGATCATAGATACAACAACAATATTAAGAACTAATTCAATTCAGTTTCTTTTTTTTTAATTTGTGATTACTTGAGGCCTAAGTTGGATAGGAACTGTAGGAAGGAGAGAAACTCGCGCCGGCGACCTGACGCAGGTTATGGAGGAAAAGAAAGAAGCGCATCATTTCGTAGAAGAGCAATCTCACGGCCCACAACTAGCCTCAACCAGCTATCCCAATTCAGATCGGCGAGAGCATGACAATCCGCTCTTTGCAGCTCCATGGTCACAACAGGATTCACAGGATCAATTCTGCTGGCGGTCGCAAGTAGGAAGTCGCTCTTTAATTCTTAAGCGGTGGCCATGTGAATGCGCGACAGAATCGTACCTCACTTCTGTTCTGCACTGCCAGGACATCTTGGAGGACTGGGCTAGGGGGCACATCCTTTGCAGCAAGGGAGACGGGGCTAGGAGATTTCAGATTCATGATTCAACGAAGATGGACGACTCCAACAATATTCCGCTGTCCAACCATTTCGTTCTGGTCTGTGCTCCTATGTTCGAAGTCAGTGTGATTTCAGCATCAGCCTCCAGAAGATCAATTTCAGCACTCACGAGGAGATCTCCACAAGACAAGAAAACTTCGAGGCGCCGGGACAGAGGGAAAACACAGAGCTGAGCAGCAGGGAAGGCGTGGGGAGAATGGGGATTGGCGCTGGCTTTCAAGTTGAAGTAGACTCAGACGATAGAATTCACCCAGATATTTTCACGGGAACAGTTGAAGTGTGACAGATTCGGATATGAATCGAACGGCTAAACTAAAACAAACTGATCCCTGTAAAGAGGAGAGTCGTTGCAACAAGGTCAGGAGCTTATAAACTCAGCATCAACTTCATTCTTTACATCGCAAGTTTGCGGTTCAGCTGACTGTATTTGATAGAAAAGCAAAAAGAACCATGTTTCAGCCTGTTGAAGTGACTGGGGTTGAATGGCCGTGCGTTTTTTTCGGTGCTTTGCTTCAACCTTTTCCAGCATCACATTACAAGCTGCTTGACTGTACGTGAGTTGACCGTACAAACTGATTGATTTTAGCTGAGTTCCTCAGTTGAATGTGCTGGCTGCATTTTCTGTACGATCCCTCTTATCATTTGGTAGGAGGAGGAAGAGATGAGCCAGGAGGCCGGGGATGGGTCGACGAAACGGCAAACCGCCAACACGTGTCAGTGCGAGTGCGGAGTGTGTGAGAGATTGTGTGGGAGATCTTGAGCATAGATTGCAGTCTCGATGTGCTGATGTACTGATCTCTCGTCTCATCCAGTTCATCCCAGTTCGACCTTAGCCGATGTAGACCACACGACAGTTTTTACGCCATGCTTGCAGACCTGCAAACTCTCTCTTCCATTCTCTTCCATTCTTGTGACACTTGTGCTTCTTGCTCAGTCTGCAACCTTGCAAAACCATCCTAAGACGACTTTTCTGCCAAACCCTGTCCTGTTGCTTTGGACACACTAAATGAACATGCACAAAGCCCACCTTGATGTTCCGGGTCCACATTCACCCGGTGAGCAAACCAGGACCTCTGGGGTCAGATGGGTCACGACCTCCCGTGGAACCATGGCGCCTGGAGAAAGCGCCAGAGAGCGGTCACACGCCGGTGGCGGCCGTGCGCGCGATGCCAGTCGACCTCATTCGAAGCTCCAGATCCTGAGCCAATCGAAAGCTATGAGGACGACAGGCCCATGGGACATATGGGACATGGAATCGGAGCTCTGTGTGAATTTGTCCTAGCATTCCAGCAGATGTGAAGCACAGCAGCACAGGTATGTTGTTTTCATGGACAGGTTCTTAGAGCGAAGAGGCTCAGTTTCCTTGTGAATGTTTGAACAATACATTTGCCTCGCTGCCTCGGATCCTCTTTTCGTCTCGCCATCGACCGACGGTCTGGACGGACTGTGCAGTGCTCGACAGGTCTGTCCCAGCGCTTTTGAGACCCAGTCCCAGGAGGGGGTCGTTCCTGGTCCGGCGGGCGGTCGTTACTAGTGGTCGTTACGGACGCACTAGTAGCTTCTTCTTACTAGTAGTAAATTAAGCTACGAATAGCGATGCCAGGAGCCCCTAGTAGCGTCCTTGCCCCTAGTAGTAAGGCCAGGAGCCCCTAGTGGGATCAGAGTTGTACAACTTGGTGCCAAGAGTCTTTTCTTGTACAACTTGGTGTTTCCATCTTGTGATTCTTAGAGGATGGATTCAAATTGGGAATGATTCTGGGAAGTATATAAGTATGCAGATCCGTTTACAGTTTCTTCTTTTTAGTGTTCAATTCAAGCCAAATGTTTAAGAGCCTTATACAACTGGCCAATCCAGAATCCAGTTGGCTACTGCCCTGGTTATGTCTTCCTCCACATATCAGTGACTCCCCCACCTCACAGATGCTGGAGTAGTTCAGGACTGAACCTTCAGAAGTTGATGGGGTCAATCCAGATGTCATGCTTGCGCGGACACTAGGCGCGGACATGAGCGGAACGTGCCGCCATAATATGTGCCCGATGGTGTGTTTGAAATGATACTGTGAGTCGGTGGAACCTGGTGGAATGTATTCTCCTATATGATGTCCAATATACTGTGTTGAGTTTGTCATTCGTCATACTGTTTGCTTTTGGCCTCCTTATCTTGCAGGGATTGCAACTGGACATGCCACGGCGACAGAAACTTGTTTCTGGTTCGACAGCGCTGCGAATCGTGGGGGAACCTCCAGTTGCACATGTTGCCTAAGTGGGAATCATTCAAGCCTTGGGCTTCACTTCGTGTGGTTTTCCTGTGCACGTTGCCGGCCGCTTCAGAGGCATGCAGAACGCGAGCGGCGCTCGAGAAAATCTGGCTCAGATGAGCCAATCGCATCGCAAACACTTCGAAGAGGTCATTGTCGGGGCTCTCAAGGGCCGTGACTGGCCGGATGATTTAATGTTTTTGCGGGTTCAAGTAGAGATAGATAGCTGCTAATTACCTTGATCCATCCGGAGTGAGAACTTCTGGGAGCTGGATGAAATTGAATCTCAGGACGCCTGTGTGGAAGACCTCCAATTGGCGCAACTGGTTTGGCAATGGCTAACACCCATATTGTTCCAAAAAACATGTTTGTAAATGGACGTTCGTCCGTCCAAAACCATTTGGCCTCCTATTGTGATCACTCGATTGCCTCACACACACATGTTGACATCCATTGGATCCTGGATGATCACCTTAATTGATTCAGGATTAATGTGTCCAAATGTGTCCAAGTTGTACACAAAGGACCCGCGAATCACAGTTGAGTCACTGCCAAAGCCACTTGACTGGTGACAGGAGCTGAAGGCAGAGGTGAATCGACTACGCCGAAGTCTGGTGCAGGTGGGATGCAAGAACTCGACCAATTTTGGGTGGAAGGTCTGGATTAGGTTACCTCAATTGTCGCAGCTTGTATCAAACTCAGATATTCTAGCCGCTAGCCTCTTGCTGATTTTGGTCCGATCAGGCAGTCACAGCCCAATGCATGTTATCCCACACTGTTGCTGGCATTTGTAGATCGAAGTGGTCCGATGTGGCCGCTCTGTTGGTTGGGTGGTCATTTCTGTGGGTCTTTCTGTGACCGTTCCAGGCACGGGCTGACTTGGGGCAGCTGGAGAACCAAGGGCATCCAATGAACAACGTGCGGAGTGCTGCTCGGAGCAGATTACTTTTCTTGGCTGGTCTGTTGGCCTGTCGGTGAGACATTAGGCTTGGCATCTTTGTAAATGACCACCAGGAGTTTACGCTATTGTTCAGATGTTCTTTTTGTGACCGAAGAATAGATCGAAGGATGATAGAATGTGTAATGGAATCTATGAATCTGGAATCCATCCAAGTATGTGGACAATAGTTGAAGTCGTTTCCATTCACTTGATCACCACAACGTTTTGTGCATTCCTTTTGGTGAACTCGCCCTTCAGCGTCGGCCCAGGCTTCAAGCCTGAGCCGAGAAGGCGATGAGAGGGCTGGTTATGCCAGCCACCTCTGATGTCTTCAGCGAATTGGTTGACTCAGATTTAGTGACTCAACGATTCTGTGAGAGGAGGCTTGTGGCAAGGGGCACCCCCAGCCCAACACAATGGAACAACAGATTTGTTTAGCTTGGGCAAAGCTTCGAACAAAACAACTCTGACAGGACTGAGAACCCGGTAGACAACCCGGCGGACGTGCGCGCTAGACAGGACGTTCTTCCTTTGATGAAAGCTGGAGCTGAGCCCTCCCCAGAGGGCAAAATCATGTGAATCTGGAAGAAGTACTGTATGAAGACGTGTATTTAGTTTCATTTCACCTTTAAAGAAGAGGAACACCATGGCAACCAGCGACCCGGTCGTAAAAGGCATCAGCAATGAAAAACCAAATCATCACCAGGTCTACAGATGTAGCGGCGGTTCAATCCCTGACCCTTGCATCCTCGCCCCTGAAACCTGTATTTGTATACAGTACTAGTACCATGGTTTGATGTTACAAGTTATGGGCGTTTGTTTTCTGGTCAGTTTGATGTATGAGAAGTCCTGGAAGAGAAGAGAAAGCCGTCCACAGGCACCAGTGCCAGCATGTCCCCTGCAACACAACAAATGGTCTGTGCCTGAGTGTTTCCGGCATGAAGCTAGAGTTCTCCACACTAAGTGCAGCAGGTGCTATCCGACTGGCGGCAAGATGGCTAGCTATCCAAGCTGTGCTGTGCTGTAGATTACAAGAATCGGATGCTTGCTGCTTGCATATTTGATACTTGCAACATAGGATGTGCTGTAGGAAGTCTTGCATAGCCTTCCGAGGAAGTGCTTTCGAGCTTGGGTTTGGTGAGGCCCGGTTGCTTGGATGAGGGACGATGAAGGGTACAGCGCGCTTCCTGGAAAGAGTTTACATGTTCATATTGATGCGTGGGAGCAATTGACCCCCCTCGTTCTGCGCCTCCCTTTCGAACCACATTTGATCTGCAGATCGCAACCATATGGGGGCCGTGCAGACAAAATACATTGATACGTAGAGAAGCACCAAGAACCATTGGCTGTAGCTCCAGATCCACGCCGGCGACGACCCGGACAGTGGTCCTTTTCCGTCCCGCGCTCTGCCTGGTTGAGGCCTCAATCAGGCGTGTGGGTTGAAGACGAGGGGGGTTGACACCGGAGGCCAACTACAGGGAGCAGGACTACAGAGAGCAGGAGAGCTAGTGAATCATGTTTCTTCCAAGGCGTTCGGTTGTGGGTCACGGGAACCTAAAATTTGAGCCCGTCGTGGCCAGACTGCGACACAAAGTTAGTTTCTGACACTTTTTAGTGTGCTTCCGGTCCCCTTCAAGGTGGAAGGATTTGGCATGCGGCTTCCTACACTCAAAAACTCTTGGCCAGGTTGGCTTCGGACTGTGGCAAAGGGCCACTCGTAGACTCGAGCGGGCTTTGGATTCTGGTCCACTGGTCCACTGGTGCCGTGGTTCAACAACAATGGCCGAGTGAATTGTTAGGACCAGGAGCAAAGGACGCTACTAGGGGCTCCTGGCATTGCTACTAGGGGCTCCTGGCATCGCTACTAGGAGCATTCTTACTACTAGGAGCAAAGGACACTACCTTAGGAATTCACCCGAACTCCAAGCTGAGACCGCTCGACTGGAGATGAGACGGGTTGTCCGGCGCCAGGTCCGGTGAAGGCAGCGGGGCTAACGCGGGCGGCGGCTAACGCGGGATGAGCTTGTGGATGTGCAGAACCAAAGACACAGTGGAAAGCCACCAGTAACAAACAACAAATGAATGGGACAAACTAACATCTTTCAAAACTAAATACACCGAAAAAGGTAACACACATCACACATATAACATCATATAACAACAGCAAAGCACGTCCACAAGACCAGAGACAAATGAGCGCACAAAGAACAGACTCCTCAGTTATTAATCTATAAATTATCCCGTTGTCAGAAGGACAGGGAAACAAGACACATCGACTCTGGTAGCAAGTACCAACTGTGGTAGATCCTTTGTGATAGGTCGGGGGTGCCGTTGTCTTTGGTTGTTGTGATACAAGAAGATGAATCGTCACAGAATCGTCGCAGGATGGATGTCTCAGTTTTGCAACTCGTACGAAGGAAGTACACAAAGCCGGGGACAATGTTCGAAAAGCAAAGCAATTGTTGTGCTTGGGAGGCTACGCCTTTAGCTTCACCCAGGACGCCCAGGCTATTGAAAGGGCACGGCCCAAGAACCAAAGATGCTCGCCTCAACTGACGGGTGTTTTGCTTTGGGAGGTTCCCACATTCTGATCCCCCCCAGCTGCACCAAATTTTTGTCCCCTCATCAGTCAGGAATTCAATGGGGTCTACTTGGTTTGGGTGGTGGGGGGAAATGGTTGCAAACCTGGTCCGCCGGGTGGGGTTAACTGGAGCAGAGCAAAAAAGAGAGACGGTCAGGGGTCTTGGTGATGCGAGTGATGCCAATGACGCTGAATGGTGCATCATTAGCATCATTGATGTCTTCTTACGGAGGCTGGCTTTCGTCCCCTCCTTTCTCAAGTATAAACACATATAATGTCTTCTGCCAACAAACCAGATCACAGGCTTCAGCCACCTTCCAGTCAAAGCCTTTAGCTAAGAGAAGAAGCCGGCTGTCCATGGTAGTCACATTTTCCAGACAAGTTCACCGTGCAAACACAAGTTTGACACGCACAAACTACGGGTTTGTGAGAGCGTTGGTGGCAGACCCGTGCTTGAACAAGTCCCTTCCATGTGAGCTAAGGAATACGTCACACCTGATGATGGGCGCAAGAGCATCCAAAAGTATCCAGTTCAGAAGTGGCCAAGGCACGGCTACTGGAGGTTGGCAGTGTTACGTCAGAACTGCTTCGAGGTAGGAACTGTACAAGTCTTTAAGATTCAATGGCATACTGACCCGTAGTTGATATACCAAACTTGCCCTCAAGGTTTGCGCTCTGTTCTGGTTCTGAAGACCATCTCCCCAAACAAAGAACACTATCAGATAGAATTGACGAACACCAATCAACGAAGACAGACACCTGTGCAGTCAAAGCAAGAAGAAGACCCGCACCACGGAGGAGAGCTGGGGAGTTCAGGGGGGTTGGCGGGTTATGCTGTTTGGCTTGACGGGGTGGAGCGTTTGAGGTCCAAACAACTGAAGATTGCCGAAGATGTACTTTCCTTTCATCACGTGGAAACTTATGGAAATTTGACTTCTGGCATGAAGAGGTGAAGGGGGGATGTTTTTTGTTTGTTTACTATACTTCAGGACTAGTTTTTCCTTGTTTTGCCAATTCGGAGACAGTTTCGGACCGGACCTCGTCAGCGAAATTTGTACTTCCACCATGCAGCGAAGTTTCGACAGTTCCCACTTCCAGCCCGGCCTGGCTTGTGAAACAACTTCTCCGACCTTCAGCCCTTTTGCAGGACCTGGCCTACAACATGCAGGCACAGATGTCATTGGGTCCATCGAAGCCTCCAAACCAATTCCCAGCCTTGTAGTAGAAGATGAACTCCAATGTAAAAGCTGCTGCGAGCGATTGGGCAGATGAATTTTGAGTGACCATGCGCGGTACCTCCGGATTTCATCGCTGCAGAACAATTTCTTGTTCTTTTCCCACATGATCACCCTAAAAGATACTTAATTTTCGCCCAGCGTTACCACGTTCCCTCAAAAGGCTCAAGGCTCTCCCCTCTTCAGGACCTCCAAGTGGGTGCGCTTGAGCTCACCAGCTTCCCCAGCCATTGTGCATCCATTTCTAGTAGCGTCCTTGCTCCTAGTAGCGATGCCTTTTGCTCCTAGTAGCTTCTTGTTCCTAGTAGTAAGGCCAGGAGCTACTAGTAAGTAGCGTCCTTGCTCCTAGTAGCGATTTGTTCCTAGTAGCTTCTTGCTCTAGTAGCTTCTTGCTCCTAGCATCAATTTTTTGCAGGGTATGCTGTCTATACCGTAGCTTCTTGCTACTAATAGCGATGGCCTCCAACCTAATAGCGATGGCCTCCAACCTACTAGCTTCTTGCTACTAGTGGAGTCGGCAAATCTTCACTTATATATTCAACCGAGTTATCGTCTGCAAATCCCCCAACGGCGTCGTATGTTCTCGGATGTGACGTGTGTGTTGCATTCGTCTGGTCAGGGCTCGACCACTGCGGTGGCTGACAACAGCTTCTGGTCCAAGGCAGCTACCTGAATTGAGCCCTGTCTTGGACATGACGGGGATGAAAGTTGAATTGCCCTGTAAAAGCAATCCGGATGGATCGTTCACACGATTTCGCCCATGTTTGCTGCCTAAAATGGGCAGCCTAGAAGTAGGGCAGGATGGAAGCGGAGATTGTATGCAACTTGATGAGAGGCCACGCGTTCTGATGTATAATTACAATATATATATATATATACTTCCTCCCCCTGACCAACCTGCGCTCAATTGAAGGAATGAGAATGTGAGCGACATTACAAGATACAAGTATGTAGGATTGAATACACTGGCTGTGAGCCACCAGCTGCAGGAGAACTCGTAACCTGCACCCCAGACACACACTTAGGATAGGGTGTACTGAAGTGAAAGCGGGGCCACACGCCAACCTAGGTTTAAAAAACCTGAGTAAAACAAGGTGCAAAAGTTGGAGGTCATCGCTCTTAGGTTAGAGGCCATCGAAGGCAGGTTGAGAGGCCATCGCTAGGAGGTTGGTGACAAGAAACCACAAGACAGCAAAGCAGTCAAGGTTGGAGGTCTTTGCTCTTAGGTTGGAGGCCGTCGAAGGCAGGTTGAGGGGCCATCGCTAGTAGGTTGGAGACAAGAAACCACAAGACAGCAAAGCGGTCAAAGTTGGAGGTCTTCGCTCTTAGGTTGGAGGCCGTCGAAGGCAGGTTGGGGGCCATCGCTAGTAGGTGACAAGAAGCACAAGACAAACAAGACAGCAAAACAGCAAAAGTTGGGGGTCCATTCTAGTGGGTGCAGGCCAAAGTTCAGGTTAAAGAACCCCTTACAAAGTTTGGAGGCCTACCTGCAACCTACAGGGTAGTCTAGAGGAGAACAGAAGGAAAGGCACCGACACACAAGTGTGTCGAGTACCATTTCCTCCGGTTCTCCTAAGTAGTGGAACAGGTACACTGGGGCGTGACTGTCCCCCACTGTATCAGCACCTGCTGGCATCCTCTTCGTTGGACGGGAAATGCCAGAGGTGTCCCGTCCCCCTGTTCCAAACCTTAAGGTTCCCTTTGATTCCAAGGGTTACACACACACACGCCTCCCCGAAGGGAGGCGTGTGTGGCCTCCATCCTGCCCGGAAAGGAGGCGGGCACATGTGCACGCAAAAGGGACAGATGAAAATGAAAAGGACGAGACAGACAAAGGTGTGTGTGGTTGCCGATGAAAAGGAACCAAGCGAAGAGGGACAACCGATGAGCCAAACCTCATTGTAACGAACCTGGGCCACCTGAACCTCGTTGTAAGTAGAGTGCGCGTGCGTGTATGTGTGCAAACTAAGGTCCGGACGAAAGTACGCGCAAGAGAAAGAAAGGATGAGGGTGAAGAGACATGAAGACAAAAAGACATGAAAGAAAAGAAGGAAAAAAGATGTCGGTGGGGGCCGATGAAAGGCAAACCAAATGAACGGGGACAAACCGATGACAGCCCAAACCTCATTAGAAAAACCTGTTGCAGAAGCCTAGTTTGCTTGTAAACACGCCGCGCGCGAGGAAAGAGGGGGGAGGGGAGGAGGAAAAGAGAAGGAGGGAGAGAAGGAAGCAGGTGTTCCCAGCTACGACACAAGCGTCCAAGGACACACCAAAAAGGAAGGGCTCCCAGCTATGACGAAGCATCCAGGGACACCCAAGGAAGAGGGTGAAGAGAGGAAAGAGAGAAGGAAAGAAAGAGAGAGGGAGAGAAAGGGAGAGGAGAGAAAAGGAAAAGGCAGGTGCTCCCAGCTACGAACAGTCGTCCAGGGACACACCACAGAAAGAAAGGGGTGATCCTGAGTATTGCACTCAGGAAAACCCCAAAAAGCAAAGAAAGAAAGGAGGAGGGAAGGGGAAGGGGGGGGGTAAGCTCGCGACAGGTTCCAATGAGCCTTGAACAAACTTCGGTCGCGGCGACCACGTACGGCATGCCCGCGGGCGGCCACCTCTGACCGCTGCGGTCACGTAAAGGCATGAGCCAACTTAGAATTCCAAAAATGAGACAGACATCCCACTTCTTGTGGCGTAAGCCATCTGCTGTCCGCTCCGGACACTTACATCTCCGGGCAGGGGAGATAACGACAAACCCCCGTTCGACGGGTCCACGGGAGGCACTCTACGGGCTCATCCCGGGTTGGCGCGAAGCTAAACACACTTAGGATAGGGTGTACTGAAGTGAAAGCGGTGCCACACGCCAACCTAGGCTTAAAAAGACCTGAGTAAAACAAGGTGCAAAAGTTGGAGGTCATCGCTCTTAGGTTAGAGGCCATCGAAGGCAGGTTGAGAGGCCATCGCTAACAGGTTGGTGACAAGAAACCACAAGACAGCAAAGCAGTCAAGGTTGGAGGTCTTTGCTCTTAGGTTGGAGGCCGTCGAAGGCAGGTTGAGGGGCCATCGCTAGTAGGTTGGAGACAAGAAACCACAAGACAGCAAAGCGGTCAAAGTTGGAGGTCTTCGCTCTTAGGTTGGAGGCCGTCGAAGGCAGGTTGGGGGCCATCGCTAGTAGGTGACAAGAAGCACAAGACAAACAAGACAGCAAAACAGCAAAAGTTGGGGGTCCATTCTAGTGGGTGGAGGCCCAAGTTCAGGTTAAAGAAACCCTTACAAAGTTTGGAGGCCTACCTGCAACATATAGGGTAGTCTAGAGGAGAACAGAAGGAAAGGCACCGACACACAAGTGTGTCGAGTACCATTTCCTCCTGTTCTCCTAAGTAGTGGAACAGGTACACAGTGGGGCGTCCCCCACTGTATCAGCACCTGCTGGCATCCTCTTCGTTGGACGGGAAATGCCAGAGGTGTCCCGTCCCCCTGTTCCAAACCTTAAGGTTCCCTTTGACTCCAAGGGTTACGCACACACCCCTCCTCGATCTGATTCTGGATGATTCCCCCCGCAAGCTTTGTGAGTAGTGGTGGGGGGAAAGGATGATCTCGACTTGTTTTAAGTTTGAGAGCTTTGACAGAGGCCAGTGAGTATAAAGAACATACCGAGAACATCCGAGAACAAATTATGTGTCCGCTTCTCCGGAAGGTGTCACTCTAGGATCTTAGAATGTGTGGTGCTGTTTCCACCTTTCCTGGCAGGTGAAACCTTGGATTTTCCTTTGTCGATCCACACTTTCCCAAAGCATCCAAAAGTGTTTCACGCATCCAAAGATCCCCATGATCAGCCGGGAGTGTACATAGGAGGGAAATGGTGAACAGTGTTTCACCCTGAGAGACAGAGCTCAAAGAAACAGCTCGAAAGCCGAGATTGAGGGCGTTTGCCTCGAAAATGGTCTCCATATTCTGCTAATATGGCAGACATGCGCGGACCACATCCCTCCTGCATGTTTGGTTTTGAGCACTTGCTTGGAGTTTCGATCCTTGGAGATGCAGTTTGTCATCATACTGAAGCTGCTGAACCCAGCTCAAACCTGGGAAATCAAAATCAGAATTGGCACTCGTACTTGGATCTCTTCTGGCATTGCCTCTCTTTGTCGCCGTTTCCGTAGACCAGTGGCCCAGTGCAGTGTTCGCCATGTGGAGGCTTTTCCTGGCCACAGCCCCAAGTCGCTCAATGTGAGAAAGCGGATGGAACAGATCTCCAGTTGTCTCTCACTTCTCCATCAGCAATTTCCTGCGGCTTAACGCCTCCGTAGTCTCACACCAAGGGTTGATACCAGATTCCATAGAGCCAGTGCTTGCAATCCCTGCCACACAGACCTGTGGGTTCTGCTCTTCTGAAACGCTGCCATGCTCCAAACACCATCAAGTGCAGTGCTTGGGAAGACGACCTCGGTTCGCCCAGCATGCTCAGCGATTTTCAGGTCCTTGCTTCTGCCACCGCGCGGCCAGTGAAGGACTCAATGGAGCGCCGTGGAGGATGGACACCTGTAGAGAGCTACGCAGTCCAACCGAGAATTTTGATGGAACTGCCGTAGTGATGACATTGCAGTGATGGCGTCATTTTCTTTAAACCAACATAAACCAACTATATATTATATATATTAAATGTAACTTGGTGTAGCATGAACCATGTCCTCTTTGCAGAGGATAGTGCTCTGACTACCAGGTCCCCCATACATCAAACGTCTATTTTATCTCCCCTTGCGGCCATTTTGTGGTCGATTGAAATACATTCTGATTCATTGAGATACACCTTTATTTAATGTCCCAGTCTTGGACATGCAAAACCAAAGCCGACCACGGTGACCACCAGTGCCACCAGGTCACCTTGCCGCTGCAGGGCTGCACGGTGGCAGCGATGGATCCGGACGAGTGGCGGGGGGGGGGGGGGTTCTGCGGCTGTGCTCAGAAGAAGACATCGATTTCGGTGTAACCCTTGCTGAATTTAGCCAGTGACTTTCTGCGTTTTGCTGCGTTTTGCACTCGTTAGCTTCGCGTTGTGAAGCTTTCAGGAGCATGGGTTGACCGAGTCTCCTGTCTTCTATGGAGAGGTGTGGATGGGATCCATGGGCCAAGAGGGGTCTCAAAGATGAAGGAACTTATGCTTGAATGATTTGAATGGATGGTCATTTGAATGGATGCCTTCTTCATCTTTCTTACCAGCGCCCTGCTCCCGGGCAAACTCCAAGCAGCCTTTTTGGGAGAGCATGCTTAGCCAGGTTGGTCAAAATTGGGGAGATTTGGCAGCTGGGTGGGTAAGCAAGGTTAACCTACATCTACTAACTAGACTCCACTAGTACCGAACCACAAGCGGCGCGTAGGCCACAGGAAGAACATGCTCGCACGTAAGCAAAAGCATTGATAGTGCTCAACAGCACTGTGGAAGATCAGCGCAGACAATATGAGAATCCAAGTCCAAAGGGCTGATGAAATGGTTTAGAGCAACATGAAGGCCAACGGTTTCTTGCCCATCTTGAAACGCTTGATGCCAGGTGAAGGTGGGCGAAGAAAGGCGAACCTTTCGAGTCTTGTTCGACACAGGCCAGCAACGGAGATAAATCTTTGGCTTGAAGCCAATGTAATGTTTTGAACACATGGGTCCGTCTGAATTCAATTTGATGTGATCTCCGGAAAGGGAGGTGGACAAAGAGTTTACTGTATATAGTTTTGCAATCTCTTATCATAAACAGCTGACTTGTTGTTGCTGCAGTTTCCGACAGCCCCTCCTTTTACCTCGCGTAGCAGACGTATTTCATTTTCAGCGGCGCGTTCCTGTTCTTCTGACACACTACCCATCAACGAGGCTTAGGAGGAACTGTGGACCTGTGCAGGGCTAGAAGACTGACTTGTTTGTAGGAAGGCTGTATGTTCTGTTAACCCTTGCACCAGGTAGGTTTGAGGACCCCAGCATTCTGACACACGTCTAGCAAGCAAAAATCATCAAGCTGATTACTGTAATTGGTTGGCCAGCCCCAAAAGCACAGTAGCATTTTGGTGATGCAGCATACCGGCAGGCTCTAGCAACTTGTGGTTGCCGAGTGCACAATGCAGTTGGAAGCTCGTGGCGGAGACGACAGATTGGTGTGTCGCAAAGTATGAAGACCCTAAATGAATAGGGCTCATATCAGGCAAAGTATTGCTGGAACACATTTGAGGCATCATGCGATATATGTTGTTATCTGCAATAACCGGAGAGAGGTCTGCTCATTCCCCTTCCTTGTCCTTGTTCTTTTGTAATCAGGCCCAGGCAGCCTACTTGTCAAGCATCAAGGACTATGTTTTAATCATTCATGAAGAAGGCTGACCTTCAACATCCTCCAACTTCCAAGCATGTCAATCTATGGGATCGGCTCAGGTCAGGAAAAGAACGAACCAAGTGACCAACGGGCACCCTGGTCTTTAGCCGAAACCACCTGTGGTCCTTGGGCCTCATTGGCCTCACTCGTCACTCGGTCCCAGGTTCAGCCCCCTGTGACATCCACCAGCGCTTCGTTCCATCAAGGCGGGGGGATTCGGCCGTTGAATGGTTTGACTGCGCGCGTGTGCTTTGCTGATCCAACATTGTAAGATGTCCACAGTAGGAACCCAAGCTCCATCAAACTTTTCAAGGCAATGTTCCTTGTTCCGGATCTATTGACCTCCTGCATCCCCTTTATTACTCGTTTCAGGTGTATTCTTTTTGGCAGTTTCTGTCCTACCCCAGACAAGGTTTCCCTCAACGTTTGTAAGGCCGCTGCCGGAAGGGGAAGTGCCTGGGCTGGTCGGAGCCTCAAAAGAAGCAGTGGGTCAGGGTCCCACGCTCTACCAATGCGATTGGACCACCCAGTTGAAATTAGTTGAAGGTTATGCAACTATCGCAAGTGCATAGAGTCCACAGATAGGGCACGATTATAGTCTTAGATGATTTCGAAAGCCAGCCGAAGGCTAGGCTGAAGGTCTGTATAGCAAACGAGGTGAGTATTGCTTGTTGTGTGTGTGTGTGTGTGAAACCCTTGGAGTCACAGGGAATCCTTTGATTTTAAATGTTTGCAGGGGAGTGGTGCGCAGTCTTGGAGTCACCACTCAACGAAGACACTCCTTGCACTGCGGTGATATCCGGAGGAGACGCCTTCTGGACGTACCTGCTTGGTTGTGGCGTTTCTAGTTACATCCCAATCTAAACTTCAGGCTGCTTAGGTGGAGGTAATCAGGTTTCACGTGCATTTTGACCCACGTATGGGTTGGCTTCGTGCAACCCACCCCGTGTGGTAAGTCGACATCACAACATTGTCATCGATGTCACAACATTGTCATCCGTGTCACAACATTGTCATCGACGTCGCAACATTGTCATCCATGGGTCGTGTGATTAAAATCGGGCGCGGTGGGGTAAGTCGATGTCACAACATTGTCATCGACATCACAACCCCATGCATGTTCTTGTATATCCATGTTATGCAGATACCATATGAGCTGGAAAGTAAATTCCACTGGGCACTCAACAACTCTCTGACTTCAACCACTTTCATGACTCAGTTCAATTGGTGACTTCGTTTGTGGACGCCACAAATGGACACATTCAGCATCGCTGCCACTTGTTTGAATTGCCTGAAGCCTTCGTCAGCAGCCGAGAAGGATAAACCCTTCCTTGTCTTGCAGACTTGACAGAAAGGATTGAATTGATGGTTGGGCCGTGGATCTCCAGCCGAAAGTCACACGGACCATGTTGTGTGCTACTCCTTCTAACGACAGTCCAGGTCTGTTCACTGTTCTCAAAGCCTGCCGTAGTGTCGCGCCAACAAACTGGGATCTTCTTGGACGCTGTGGACAAAGAATGGCTGTTTAGCTGAAACCATACTGTGGACATGATGTGTCCGTTTACAAGGGGGTTTTGATCGTCGTCGGCGCGCATTTGCGACCAATCGGCGCGCTGTTTGAGGCCCCTTTGCAATAAGACCCTTGACAAAGCAGGACATGGCAGTTGCATCTTTGAGCACTTTAAACGAATTGTGCGAACGAAGTTGGGTATTATCAGGGGGTCTGTGGGGGGTGTTGCGTGGTGGCGAGCCCTAAGCCTGTTGAGGAGAGCTAAGTTGCGGAAGGCCGTGGTGGTGTTTAGCAGACACTGTAGTTCTACGAGGGCTGGCTTTCAGCCCCTCACTTCTCAGGTTGAAAACACCAAAAATGATGGACATGTAAATGTAAACGCTCCTTGAGGCCTTAGCGCCCAAAACTCCTGGGCCAAGGCCATGAGCTTTGCCACGGGGCAGATGGTGGGTTTCGCCGTGAATGACAGCATGTGCTTAGGCTGGGTTGGGAATGTCGGGGAAATATTTTAGCCGAGGAGGCACATCACGCAGGGAACAACCAACAGTAACAGGGAAAGCAACGCAACAACATGCGGGATGGCTCTAAAGTGGGACCATATATTCATTTCCGCAAGGTTCAACAGGATCTTGAAACAGTTGACTGTGGATGAAGGATGTTTGGTGTTTGGAGATCAGAATGATAGGCTTGAGAGATGGGTTGATTGAGGCCCTGCAGCTGAAACCCTTCTCAGACAATTTGAGTGCAGAGGCTGTTTTGCCAAACAGAAAATCCAAAGTTTCTTGCCCCAAACAACATTGATGCATACAGAGCGGTAAGAGCACAAACACAATTTCCGACATTTTTTGAGATCAGGTTCTGCCTTGGGCCGAGGGCCATTTTCAGTGATTTCAATCCCCATGTCAATGTTCAATACGCTCCAGCGCGCACCTGCTTGGAGGTTCCCTTTGCACGGAGCTGACGATCATGGCTGCAGTGCAGGACACAAAAACCATTCACTGGCTAGCAAACATTAAATTCACGCCGAGTGGGTGGTCTCTTGGTTGATAGTAGACCAAGACAATGGAGTTCCCTGCTACGATTTTCATGTTCAACAGAAATTCACTCGCAAAACTCATCTCAGCATTTGAAACGCTGGATCACTGAATGGTTGTTTGAACAATGCCAGCAGACAGTGCCTTGCGGGCCATACATATATACATATATATATATACATATATATATACAGTACCCCTCTCCCCGGGACCTACCCTTTTGTACTTTTCAGCGGTATTTACGGTGAATTACGCACATTTTGACATTGATTTTTGGGTACAAGTTTTTAGATCATTTTTTGGTTGAAGGGATTGTGGGGGTCCCATTTATATATATATATATATTGACGCAATAAGAAAGGAAACAGTGGTCAATGAAGACCGTGGCAAGGCTCGCCAGGTGCTAAGAGGCCTGGTTCTGTGAAGCAGAACGAGTGGAAGAAGGTACCTTACGTTCAGGATCCGCTCTACGGCATCTCTCATCTCCATGCTCCGTGATGACGGTCTGCTTCGTAGATGGGAAGGGCCTGTGTGTCCTCATTGCGAGCGTGGAACTTTGGGCAAGTTGGCTCCACATCGCGGCGTGCGAAAGCACAGATGCAATGCCAAGAAGTGTCAAAAGTATATCAGCCCGCACCATGCTCATCCACTCTTCGTCGAAAGCACTGGCAACTCTCACACTCCACTGGCAACGCAATCAGCCCTTTTGATGCTCATCCTCAATCGCGCGCCCAATGCTGCCATTCACCATCTGCTTCACATCAACCACAAATCCATTGAAGACTTCGCGAAGCGTCTTGGTCAACTTACTGAAGCGTGGGTGGTGGACACAGAGAAGAGCATTTGCTTTGGCAAAGATCGGCTGGGCAGACATCGAGGCCGACGAAGCTACCTTTGATCGCCAGGTGGTCGGTCAGCAAGTCCAATGGGAACAATGGTGCGGCGTTGTGCAGCGAGGAAAGCCATCCACGTTGGTCTTGCGCCGACTGAAGCCTCCACCTGCAAAGCTGAGGGCACCAGGCCTTGCGTCGTGCGGAAAGGCGAGTGGGAGCCCCTGGCCAAGAAGGTGCTACAAAATCGACAGGTGATTTTGCACACAGACTCGGCTAAGAGCTACAAAACTGCCGTGCTGGGTGTGCTTCACGACCGTGTTGTCCGCAAAAAACAGCGTGTCAAGGCTGGAAATACATTCCGCTGGCTGGCACCAAAATATGTAGAGCTCAAATCTCACAAACTGCCAGGATCGAAAAAGATTCAAGGTCAAATCTGGCACACAGATCATTGACCGATGTTGGCGGTTTCTTAGGGAACGGCTGCATGTAAACCCGAACAGCCGTGTGGGTAGCCGTACGCTGAAAATGCAGCTGCGGAGCGCACAGTATGAGTACTGGCAGCATAGAAACCAGGACCTTTGGATCAGCGCCGGGAAGCTGATCCAATGGTTCCTAAAGTAAACCACTTGCCATCTGCAAGGCGAAAAAAGAATTGTCCGCAACTTTCCTTGCACATCTCCACATTTCATATCAAGCACATCTGATCAAACACATCTGCTCAAACAAATCATCTGACCAAACACATTTCAAATGGTCCACATCTGGTCAAACACATAAAAGGTAGGTCCTGGGGGGGGGCTAGCATGTATATATATATATATATATGTACCTAGATAAAGAACTTTGGCACGTGAGAAGAGACCCCTTGTCTTGGAGCTTTCAGCTAGACTCGACCACTCTCAAATCTGCCTAAGCCATCTAGTCAGCACTGTTTGATGTCTGCGCGTTGAACCACAAATTTGACGCAAGGAGAGTGACTTTCCGTTCACTTCAATGCCCTTTGATGGGATTCTAGGTGTGGGTTCGACACTGTTTGGCTTCGCTTGAGCAATGGGTTGTTGACAGCCCTTTTTCGTGGATGGAGGCCGTGATGACAAGTCAGGTTGACATTGGGAGGTCCAAGCTGTTTCTTTTTGGCACATGTTTCAAGCTCACACCCACATCATTTGATGTGAATGCTTCACGGGTTGTGGCTTTCTTCACCAGCCTTACACTGGTGCCTGCATGTTGTTTCTGCGAAAGACTTGGCTCAATCAGCATTGAAGAGAAATCAAACTATATAGATGGTATTCAAGGCCCTTGGACTTTCCTCATGACCAGCCTTGCCTGAACCACTTGGGATTCTTTAAGCATGGTTTCATCCCTCTACCAGCCAGTGGCAGCCCGTGCGAATGTGCTTGTACACAATCCACCTGCACAACATCTTGCCACAAGCAACCGTGGAATCTGTAAAGGCAAAGTCCATCAGTGAAACCGTAGCCGGCTCATGTTTGAGTGATGATCAACAATTACTCTGAACACACCACACACACATATATAAATATATATATATACACACACATACACACATCATGAACTATAAGTGATTTGGCACGGCCCCGGTCTTGGCCAAACTTGAAGACCCCAACTAGCCCAGCTGAACCCAGCTGAACCGGCGTGAAGTTTCGCGGCGCGTTCCACGAGCGACCGCCATGGCGGGCCGCTTTCGGAAGGCGACGACGGTGGCAAAGAGCAAAGAGGAATTCTTGTCGCATGTCAACGCCATCGCTGGCGCAGATGTGGGAGGCTTGGCCAAAGGCGCGAGATGGAGATGAGTAGATGAACAGACACGATTGGCTCATGATAGCGCCAGTGGCACACTGAGATTCTTGTGCTTGTGAAGATGAACGTAACTAGCAGGGAGACCACCCGTGTAACTTGCATTCGGTCCGCTTTAGTCTGGTTCCTTGCGGTTGACGCCCATATCTTTCGTGCCTGGCAATGCACAGGGTCGCAATCAAAGCAAGTATCGTCTCACATATGTAGCACATCAGCTTCCGGCATTCGTGATAGACCTCTGGCCAGGTGTGGACAAGGTTCTGTTGCGTCAACGTGCAGCAGAACTCCAGCAGATTTGCAATGAGATCTCTGCAGTGAGGGAAAGCCAAGGGAAGACGACTCGATCTGTGCATGAGTCAACTGAGATTTGCTTAAGCGGGGTTGGCTACAGCTCTTCAAAGGTAGCTCCTCCACAATGAGATGGGGTAACACCCAACTAGCCTTTAGAAGGGTGCATTCAAGACATTTCAAGACGGGAGACCCCCCAAAAAGCCCCCTGAGGAACGGTGAACATAATGGATTTAGACAAGCGAATTCGAGGGGTCTTCCGGTTTGATAAAGAAACACCCACATAGCCAACCCTGCAAATCGCACGCTTTGAATCTTTTTGCTTCCTTTCTTTGTCCTCTGGAGGTCTCTATTTCTCTCTGTTCTAAGACCGAAGGCTTAGCACACATGTTCAATCATGTTAAGTGGTTCTAAGCTTTAGCAGAACGCTCAGCTGAGGCAGGAGCTATTCTTTGTTGATCTTTGTTGCTTGTTCAGCTGAGGTCTCGGTGGATGGAGCTGGCATCCTATGCGCTCCTCAGCTCTGCAGAGCATGCGATGTTGTAATCCTGTGTTTCACAGCAGACGTGTTTTAGCCAAGCATCTCCCTACAGTAAGCAAGGCAGCAAAATGGGCTTGGCCAGCCAAACGGACAGCGAAACCGCAGCTTCTTGAGGTTCGTGGTGGCGCTGACTTTGCCATACTATGTGCCTCACCATTAGCTTTAATATACCGTTTGGATCCTTTTAGATTGTGGTGGTTCAATGATTTGGGTTCTCTCATCTTGGAAACGTTTGCACATTGACCAGCGCAATTTTGCCAGCAGCGGCCCTTTTACTATTGGCTTTTTATTCCGTGCAGCTTCGATCTTTGTTCTCAAAAGGGGAGAGGTGCATCGGAGTACTGTATTTGTTTCTTGGTACTGTAGCCGCTCTCAAGTAGGTGGAATATGTTTGATACACGAGAGTTTGTTTAAAATCATCAAACCATATTCTTTCTACCTGCGTGATAGTCGATGACCACACCATTTCTTTGGCACATAGGTGCTGTCCCTCAAGGATCTCCGTAGCTGCTGTTGTTGCTAATATTCCCCGTGCGATCTCCATTCCATGGATCGCCCCGCTCGTTAGCCGCTCGTTCCAAAGCTCGGCCTGTGTGGATCGCCTCCGCACAGCCTTCGTCGATTTCGTCGATCCTCAAGGTCTGCCTCACTTATCGCAGCTGGTTCGTGGATGAAGGCTTTGCCATCTATCGAAATCCGGATGCCAAGGGGGAGACGCCCCTTCTGCAGGCCGAAAGACAGAGTTGTGGGGTCTCGGCATTCGTTCAATAGCTTAAAGGGCCAGGTTCTGTTGTGATCATTGCGAAACACTAGTACTGTAGTCACTAGAATCAGCATAGTTAGAGGTAATATCTTGCAAGCACAAGCAGAGAGTCTTGTATTCAGCATCCGGGTCACATGTTTCGATCATACAATTTTGAACGAGTGCTGTTTTGCTGGTAAATCCCATTGAATTTTATAGTGGGCGGCCATTTCCGCATCAGGAATCCTCTCAAGGACCCCCCAGGAAAAGGACGCGCCTCCGCTTGCAACAGCGCGAATGCAGCTGAGAGGTCCTGCGGAACGATTTCTGGGGAACCTCCTTGAACCCTCCGGAGGGTTGCTTGGCAGAGCGCATTGTGGAGGCTTGTGTTGGATTTGGCCAGAGATGGCCAAAGCCTGCTGATCTTGGAGAAACATCATCTTCCGAGCCAAGACTAGAAGACCGCCATTCAGTGAAGAATTCAGCATTCAAACTGTGACATCTCACTTCAAACACTTCAAACTACCCTTCACCCTGTGAGCATTGTTTCCAAGCTCCAAAAGCATTGGATTCGCTATGGTTTTGCCAAGGCTACATCACACACAAATCTTGGCGCCCGTTGATCACCCTCATGTACGCCGGCGAGTGGCTTCTGTGCGCTCGCTATGGCTTCGAGGGACTGGAAATGCAGCCAATGAGATTTGTGAGCTGTGTAGTGCGGCTGAGCTGCAAGCAAAATGCCTTTGGCATGAAAATTGGAGACTAAGTGCTTGCAATTTTTTTGTAACCCAAGCAAGGGGGGCTTCATTCTCCTCTTCAAGATTCTTCAAGTACGTATATATATATATATATTTCCACAAGAGGTATACTAGTAGGTATACTATAGATATACTCGTACGAACTCGCTGGCAAACTCACTCAACCAGTTCCAACCATATTTGCATGTGCATGGGTGAATGCAATCACTCCAGAGGCATAGCTTGAACTCGGCCTTGCTGCTTTGGGCCATGCGCTTGGCTTCATTGCCGTTGAGCTGTGCCTGTGGCTCGGTTGTTGGACTCCCGACAGTGTCATGTTGGCCAAATGCCCATGCAGTGGCGGAATGGGCCTTGCTTGGGTTTTGGACCATGTGTCGACTGCATATTTCATGTTGGATTCATATGGTTTATTGAGCTTCGACAGCACAGAGTCTGTTGCTGGGGCAGTTCCACCACAACGACACGGAATTTGCTGGTAGATATGTTCCATCCGAGGTCTGGGAGCCTCGCTCTTTGCAGCGCATCCTATCCATGTGGACGCTCGGCTGAAAAGGCCTTAGGGCCTGGTGTGGGTATGCTGGGGGACTGTGGATAGGTTCTGAGACGCTGGGTTACCCCACTTAAATTCAGTAGTGGCTCTGGACGGGTGGTTCTCCGGGGACTTCAGCAATCCTAGAAGCAGCCAGGTCGACATCACAACATTGTCATCGACATCACAACATTGTCACCGATTAGTTGTGTGATTAATACGGGGTGGGTGGGGTGGGGTGGGGTGGGGGTAAGTCGATTTCACAACATTGTCATCGAAACTGCAGCAGTGCCGTCGCTGAAAGGTGTGAGTCACTTGAACTTCCGCTGGACACCCCTGTCGACAATCCCCCAAAAGAATTTGGACAACTCGACCAGAGGCTTGTTGCGTAGATTGGTTGCAGGGAAGATGTGTTTATGTTGGCAGGCGGTGATCAGATAGCAGAGTCGCTTGCAATGTTGGAAAGCGAGAGCTCCGACGGTGCAACCTTTTGTTCAATGATTCCAAAGATACCATCGATCACAGGAACCTCCTTGCAGCTCACTACCTCAACAACAAACCTGGATTGGAACGGGTCTTGAAAGCTCTCGTGATTCTTCGCACAAAGGCATGCGAAGCATGCATGGTGCCAAGCGATGCTTTCAAAAAAGCACTGGGGCAAACTTGAGACCTAGTTTACTGATCAAACCTGTGCTCTGTTATTTCATTATATGTGCACTGTTGGGAATTGATAAGCTGAAAACAGAAGCCGCTTGACTGCTGACGCGGTGTTTTGTGCTGGTAATGGGCTTATGTAGACACTCCAAAAATGATAAGACATGTGCAACAATCTCGAAACTACACCCTGCCTGGGGAGATGAACGCACACTCTTTAAACATATCACATGCTGCTAGACATGAAACTTTTTGGTCAAAAAAAGGCTGACTATCAGACATACGGCCTGTTTCAAACAGTGGTGTGCAATGTTTAAAAAGCACCACATCCACTTTGACTGGTGCCAGCAGTATACTGTAATTGAAGGCTTTTCAACATGAAGTGCGATATGCAAAAACCATGAAACCACACCCTGACGGGGGAGAAAAAACACATTTCAAAATCTTGCTTTTACTGTGTTCAACTTCGACTTCTTCACGCTTCACGCAGATATTTTTCGAACAAATCAGTTTTTCTTAGCACCTTTTTCAATGCATCAAACGATGCATACATTATCAAACACACAGGCAGGCTCCACGTTTTCGACTCGTCTAAAAATTGTTTGTGTCGTTTCCGCCCGGAGAACCTCCCATCTGGAGCCTCAATCGTTTATAACAGTCTATGTGAAACATGTTGTTGCTTAGATGTTTGCCAAGAAGTGGTGATGCTTTCGGATGGATGTCAGGAGAACATTGTCTATCTCGTCGGGCGCGCTGACGCGTTGTCTACCACGTTTTACTTGTTGGCCTTGATCGCCTATCTATTGGCCTTGAAGAAGCAGCAGATGGGTTTGCGCAGCTATGCCCTGTTCGCAATGCTGAATGTCCTATCGGGCCTGTGCACCGAGACTTCAACAGCAGGGTTCTTGCTGTCTCCAAAATTCTGGTACAGGAAGGGGCACAAGCGCGATGGGTCAGATCGCCGTTAGGCTTGGAACAAACCAAAACACATCCCCAAAACCGAAAGGGAGAAAGATTGTGGGAGTGCCCATGCCATTTTGTTTGTGTGTGTGCCAGAACGCATATGTGTGTACTATTGATGGATGTGGCTCAAAGAGTAGGGCCCAGGCCCAGGGACCTCACCTCTATTTCTTTAACATTTTTCCTTTTGCTAATTGGTTTGGACAGTCGCAAAGTGAGTGCTTCAGCGTGTCAATGCGAACTCTTTTAATCCAGCAATTAAGTGCACCTGTAAAAGCTAAACATGATTTGTTTTATCGCCACTTTCTTGCCGGTTGTATTTGTGAATTTGTTAGGGTGTGGGTGTCGAGTTGGACATTTGAAAACCATTCGCTCCAATCGTTCAGGAAGTAGCGCGCCAAGAAGGACTTGGACTGAAAACTGGCCGAGCGAAACATTTCGACTCAGGTAAGGAGCCGGGCTTCACTGCACTCTTTTATTTGGCCTGCGTCGAGAAACTCGTCCAGAGGGCGATCCAGAGAGGGCGTAGTATGGTGTAATGGGACACCGCCTGGGAGAGAAACTGTTGATTTGCACTGGAACAGTTGTTTGACATTCTTTGACCATCTAGAAGTTCGAAACCCATCTCCCTACTAGTTTCATGTGGAATGGGAATACCAGAACGCTAATTTGCCGGTGATGTACGGCCTGTTTGCCTGATTTGCTACACACTGTCTCAGGAACTTCCGAGTCGATCGCAGACATATGACATATGACTTGACATAGGACGGACCGAAGAGAGTTTTAACCACACGTACCCACACAGCAGTTCAGAAACACTCAACACCGGCAAACACCTTTGGCTAGCGTAGGAGGAACAATGGCCAGGAGGGGTGTTCACATAGGCGTCAAACGACCAGGGTCAAACGACCAGGCTTGGCTTCCGCTGTCGCTGGCATCATGTCTCATTGCTTTTGCTGCTCTTCTTGCTGGTTGCAGCCCTGCGGACTTGGTACGTGGGCGGCACGGATGCGGGCTTTGGCTATGTGGACACGCCCATCCGCTACCAGGATGAGCGGACCCATGGAAGTAGCTCACAAGCATGGCTGGTGCGTAGCTTGTCCTATCTCTTTCAACACGCGCCTTGGCTGGAATTGGCCGATGTTGCATTCCAGGGGTGAAGGGATGCGAAGGGCAGCGCGGGCGAAACATGCGTTGAAAGGCTCAAGGATTCGCTTGACTCCGGGACGAAGGTCGGGACGAAGGTCGGGACGAAACTCGCATGACTCCGGGACGCCAATTCGGCACTCCGGGACTCAGGCCTACTATGGCAAGTTGCTGGTTCTCCCATGGAATCAATCCTGGGACTACTCGTTTGAGTCACTTCCGATGCTGACCACTCTGAAGGATGGCCAAGTCCGTGGGGCAGTTGGTTGACAGTTGACTGTTGTAGACTTGGATATTTGAGCAATTTTGCTGAAAAGCAGGAACCACCTCCCAAGTACAGTTTCTGATGCTGCCAGGTTCAGACCGTCTACAAAACTTTCAGAACGTTCCTATATATATATATATATATCTACTTATGTCTTTCTTTCTTTTAACATAGAACAATTTCCTCCCATCTTGGCCCTGCCTCAGGACCTTCGGCTCTCCCTGATTTTGGCCTTGTACTTGGCGGTGACCGCGACGGGCGCGGTGGCCCTTCGCTTGCGGGGCGCGGCTCCCGCCTTGCTCTTGGGTTTGGGGCTCATCGTGGCGCCGTGGCGGATTCGGTACGAGCGGTGTGGATTTTCCGGTGCGAGCGGGTGGGGAGAAGCAGCTCATTGCGGCCTTCCCTTTAATCACGCAATGGCCCTTCGACATCGCACACAGCTATTGAGCCTGTGGATGGGCTGGAGTCATCTTGGGTTTTAGTTGCTCCAAACATCTCTGAACTATCCCCCAAGCCGCAAAGCCGTTATAACTTAATAACAAAAATCCTGTTACTCGTAGATCCTTTTACAACCAAGACACTGAAAACTAGGAAGTGAGCCACTGGCCTTGCCGCTTTTATTTAAACGCACCAACAGACGCACCAACAACATCCAACAACTCCTGCTGTCCTGTCCCATCAATTTCCAACCTTTGCCATCAGGTGCCTTTCGTGCCCATGTCAAACCTCTTCTTTCTGGTGGGCACCACTATTGGAGAGCGGCTCTTATACCCCCTCACAGCAGGCTGGGCTTTGCTCGTGGCTGGCTGGGCCGCTCGCGCCCGCGTGGTGAGATGGGCCGCTGCAGGGCTTTTGGCCACTCGAAGTTCGCGGGAGGAAAGTACAGAGTGTGACTTTGTTGAACTTCTTTCATTCGATGAAGTCTTTTGTTTTGCATTTAGGAAGGGGGACAGCTATTGGATTATTGGATACCAGGACATACCATGGCTTTGACCCGCATGTAGTCAAATTCAGTCTTTTGAGCTGCCAATTCAAGCAAAAGCCACCACACAATTCTCTGTCGGGCCATGTGGTTTGGTTTGTGCACCCTTTTCTTTGTGTAACATTTACTCCCAGCCAGATCAGTATTTCTTTGCTGGAACACCAGCAATGAATTCCTTGTTGGTGGCGCAAGGGATTCGGGATTACCCCAAGGGTCACTTGATGCTTGAACATCCATCCGGTTCATGTGTGGTCACGAGACCGTCTGTGTGCAGTCCATGCAGCATGCCTCGACATCTTGTGAATCGCAAAACAAAAGGCAACCGATCAGCATAAGATTGGGGCATCCAGACATTTTCCAAGGCGATTTACATCATTAACTCCAACATTCGCATGTCCCACTGGCGATCGCCAGCCATCCTCTTCATGAAGGAGCGGGCACCCTCGCATGGGTGTTACTGGAATCCGGCAACCCATGAAAGAGCGCAAGACATGGGTCAACCATAATCTTTAACCATAAGACATGGGCCAACCATAATCAACCATACCATATATCATATACCATAATCCTCTCCATAATCCTCATGTCTTGAGTCCATCTCGCATGGACATGGCTCAACAGAATAGTAACGTGACCCGCAGGTTCGGGTTGATTCTTCCTTTGCCGGGGTGGTTTGGGTACTTTAGTTTTGAGCCACAACCTCACGTACTGCCAGGCGATTTTGCCAAACATTGATATACAGTTACATTATTGCATCCAATGCGAGAACCACGAGCCAAGAAAGGATCCAACTCTTCATAGTCTTGAAAGAATATCAAAGTTGGGCTTTGTGGGGTGAAACAGATTTGAGATGATTTGGGGCATTTGGCATTTGGGGCACCCAGTATCGGTCGCAGGATGCTGAACACTGGCACAAGAGCGTCAAGGCATCTTTGTTGCAGGTTACGACTCAAATTGCAGTGCTTCTTTGTGAGTAGTATATATCTGGACGGACGCGGTCTCTGGACTTGCCAAACAACTGGTCAGGTGTTTGGTTTGGATGTGAGTTGCAACCATTCACCGACCCACCGACAGCAGCTCCGAGGTCTTGCACGCGAAGGCGTCAGAATTGCAGGCGAAGGGACAACTGCCTGAAGCTTTGGAGTACTACCAGAGGCACGAAGGGCTGGATCGTTTCCTTAGAGCCTGTCTCACAGCTTGCTTAGAACTTAGAACTAAGAACTTCGGAATCCGAATTTCCCAGGCTGCAGGTCTCAGGCACTGGAAGATTCGATTGTTTTTTGCAGTTGCACATGTTTAAGACAACCGCCTGGAATTTTCGGGCTGGAGTGCTCCCCACGTTTGTGCGGTCACTTCCCAGCCATGCAACTGGTCATCCACATGACAGTCTTGCCATCCGCAATCCAGTTTATCCCATATAATTACTGAGGTGGTAAAGCACATTGAGCCGAATAAAGTAAGCCGATTGGTGCTGTTGATCCAGTAGATCAGAGGATGTTGCAATGCAACTATAGATCATTGTAGAAGTGTTGTGTCCCTTTCAATTGATCTGTGAAGTCTTGTCAAGGTCACTGGACATCTTTGATGATCAAGCGATCACAGACTACTGCATCGCCCGGATTCTCATCAATCTGGGCCGGTTGCAGGACGATTCATCATGATTCGTTCGTGAGGGCTTCTCCCAACCCAGTGAGAACTATAATCAGCTGATGCCCCACGACGGACCCAGGAGGCCTATGATCGCTTCGACAAGATCCTGAACGGGCATGGCATTGGTCTCCATGATGGCAACGACTTCTTGTGGATGACGGACCTAGGCAAGGAGGATTGACTCGTGGATACTCAGACGGTAAATCTGCGACATGTCGTGACTGGGAGATGCTGGTGTCTTCTGTTGCATCAAAGCTTACAGCTCGCAGTTTGGCAGCTTGAGCTAGAAGCAAGCCTTTATATGCTATTAATATAAGGCGGGCAGAACAAATCCGAAATTCCGATGTGCAGGGAACCAGCTATCCAGATCTAACCAGCCAAGCCCTGTCCAGGCTATTTGCTGGTGCGATTGGGATCCGATGCGCAAGGCGCTCACTACTTGCAAGAGGGTCTAAGGCAGGACCCGTAAGTTCCCTGTTGGGCTATTCTGCTTCCTCACAAAGAGCACAGTGGCGGTGCACCTGTTCGCCATGTGTGAGTGGAAGTTCATTTTAACGATTCAATCGACATCAATCAACAGCCTATTATGTCTACTGTACTCTAACAGCAGGTTCTTGGACTTAGGGCCGAAAAGGGTCGAATGTCCAAAAGGGGTAGATAGAATGTCCAAGAATGCTTCAACACTCAACAGCCCTCAAGCATGTCCTGGAGGCGTATGCCCTACAGCAGCTATGGCTGGAATGCCCTGGGCGTTGCACAAGCACGGCAGGGCCAGCTGCAAGAGGCTCTGGACTCCCTGAACCAAGGCACGGTACATGGCGTGCGCGCGCCTGATAGGGGACGGGGGAAGATTTGGTGAGCTCAGGTGATTATTTGTGTGGTGGTTTTGAATCGTTTTGTTTGTTCATCGTATTTGGGGTGATAATCCCAATTGACCAACTGTTATTGCAGGGGATAGTTTAAGCCACCAACCAGCTGCTCAGGTTGGTCAGGTTCGAGGATGACGAAAATGGGCGATGTGTGGTATTGGGAATGAAAAGGAAGAAGATGGGTGATCGAGCGCAATCCAATAGTTCGTGATCAACTGCGCTGCAGTGGCTGTGCCATAGGCACGCAAGCTTGTGAGATGGTGTTGGAACCGATCCCCTGTTGCCTCTGTCTTTCTGCCTGCTGTGGTCTTGCTAAGGCCTTCAGATTGAGGGCGAAAATCCTTTGCTCTGGAGCAATATGGCGACAATCTACGCTTATGGTCAGGTGCACCTCTAATTAAACTGAAAAAAGATTCAAGACGGTGCAGCAGTGCCAGAAGCGAAACTTCTAGCTACTTTTCTACCAGATCCACTCCTGTCCCAAAACCAGAACTCTCAGTTTGCGTTTATGGGCTTAGAAAGCAGTTGATGCCTAGGGAGATGAACAGTGGCATTGGTTCACATTGAGGGATGTGGCATTGAGAAGGGGGGCCCTGGCAGGCTCCTGAGCAAGCGCTTCAAGCTTTGAACCTTGGCTACACTTGACTCCTGTGATATGGACCGACAGCATTTTTTGGGGGGCAAGGCCTACTTTTCGCGAAGGCCAGCCGATCACGAAAGCCAGCCGATAGGCTAGGCTGAAGTTATTTTTGCGAACAAAGTGAGATGTTGAAAAGTGCATATTAGCCTGCTGGTGTTTTTATTTTGCCAAGAATATGATTTTTGGTGGGTTGGTGATGCAGACGATGCAAGGTGAGTGGTTAGTGCATCATTTGCATCAGCAACCTGCTTATGTGTATTGAATGTTTGAGTGACATTCTAGTCAGACTTACTTATTAATTGTTTTAACACAATTTCGTACACACATGCAGGTAGAGAGTTAGAGAGTTGTTCCTTTCGTTTCCCCAGGTATATACAGATTCACGCTGATCACACCGATCACTGTTGGACTTGCTTGTTTTCATGGTGTTGCCCAAGCTTGGCAAAATCAGTCCAAGCTGTGTTGCACCATTCGCACGAAGGAATCAGGCGCTGCGCTTGAATGCCGCTCATCCTGCTGTGGCTCGCAATGCACAGGCCTTGTCCGGCGCTGGACAGGAGCGGAGCATCCAGAGTGAGCAAGGGCTCGCGACAACTATATAGTTTGATCCGCAAATTGATGGCGGACAGGGTGGATGCATGTGGATGCAATTACAGCAGTTCGCCGACAGCAAAATGTTTGCCATGACGCCACAATGGGATCTTATTTCACAAGAGAGGGTCGTTGATGAACGCAGATTCCCTGTTCTGAGCCGTGTTTTGCTGCGCCAGGAGCCTGTCCTTGAACTCTACATCCCCTACCCCGGTCGAGGGGGTCGTTAAGGCTCGAGCCTTCTTTCTTTGGATGGACGCCATGAGCAGAGAGTCAGCAGAGATTGGCTGTAGACCATGTAGACGACTGAAGTCCACATACGACTCAATGTCCGCTGTTTGCGTCTTTCAAAAAACCATTCCTCTACTGTGCAATCTTGTGTAAGAACCGAGTGCCGACGTCGCTTCCATTGCTTGCGTATTTTTTGGGATGACAGAGGCTGATGAGCTGCTGCCAAGCGGGAGAAAAGCCATGCTCTTTTGGGGTTTGGGAGATGATTGGGACATCAATCAGGCGCAGTGAGGAGGTTAAGTTTGGAGGTCAAGTTGACGCAACCACACGCAACCATTCGAGCGAAGCAGCGAAACATGCAATGTGTTTCTGGGAGGAAAGGAGTTGGAACCCCACAAATCAAGACATCTTGCGATCTTGACCACTGGATGACACTGGATGCCCCTCATAGACCTTAGCTGCATTTAGCTGCCACGCTTGGACATTTTTTCGAAACGCTTCGGTGTTTGATCCTTCATGGCTATGTCGGCGCCGGTGCCGCCGGCTATGCCATTGTTTCGATCGAGTTGGACACGCGTGTTTCGTGTCAGGTTTGGGTCCAAGCAACGATGGCCAAGAGCCCAGCCAGTACGTCGATCGACCCTTGTTCAAGAAAATGGTTCGATGGAAGCTTGAAGGATGTCAGGATCGATTTGAAGGTTCTGCCCAGGTTCTGCTCATTTGTCGAATGCAAGCAGTTCGCATTCTTAACATTTTGGCACTTTGAAACAAAACTGCCTCATTGTTTCTGGAGAAAGCTGTGGAGGCCCAGTGCGTGCACTGCAGCGTGCAGGCGTAGGCACGCAGTGCACGCAGACTGAGTGCGAGAATTCTTTGCTCGCGACTGATATAGTATCATATACCCTAGACATCCCTAGACCTAGAAGTCCAACGACTATATTTTGACCGGCTGGAGTAAAGTGGATGTTCCCTTTCAGTTCCCTTAAAGACCATTCTTTTTATAGTCTTTAACGCCCAGGGTATAGTTATATGATATACAATATGTATGATTTTGGACAGGTATACATCTTTAGTGAATGATCTCTACAAACAGAGTCCAAGGCTCCCTATGGAATTCTAAAGGGGATGGGCACACCCTGATTCTTTTTCTGCCTAAGAGGATTCCTCTGGGTCGTGGTTCGACCCGGTTGTCTCGTGACTTTGAGGTGGGTATGACATGTTTCATAGGGAGCCCCCAAAGACTCCTGGTGAAGAAGACACATGCATTAAGACTAACCCGGTTGAAGACAACATGCGGGGCGGCCACTGAGCTTGAAGTACTCCAGTACTCGCGGGGCGGCCAGAGATGTGGGTGCGGTTTTTCCAACACCGGGCGGATGCCCATGAGGATTCCCGTGCAGCAGATTAGTGGCGCGGCGTTTTGCAATCCATTTTTATATTGGTTTCTATTTTGGTCCTTTTTGTCAAACATGGAGGTATGGATTTGGTATTGAACCGACTATTGTAAAGTATACATTTGGTCATGGCATGGTCAAAGGACAGAAAATGAGTGCCCGTCAGGCGGGCAGGAGACCATCATCGAGGTAGAGCCAGATGTGACCATCAAGTCATTGAAGCAGCAGCTGGCAGCGTTGCAGTCTTCTTCTCTGGACGAACTCACGGGCCGGATGACCAAGGTGGACCTGGTGGTCAATGGCACAAAGTTGAAGAACATGGATGATGAAACACTAACTGCGGCAGGAATCTCGGACGAAGCAGAAGTGCAAGTCCTTTTCGCGATAGATTCTGTTGAGTGCTCTTGCAAAGAATGCTCTGGTCGGGATGCCCAGGACCTGCTAGCCGTAAGCATCCCAGCGACTGCCGCAGTGATTCAGTTCGATGCCTTCAGGGGCTGTAGCTCATTGATCTCTGTGACAATTCCCAGCTCTGTGACAAATATCGGGGCTGGTGCCTTTCAATCCTGCAGCTCCTTGACAAGCCTGACTATCCCTGACTCAGTGACTTACATTGGAGCCAGTGCCTTCCAAGACTGTACCTCATTAACCAGCATAAGAATTCCGGAGTCTGTAAATCTGGTGGATGCTGGTGCCTTCAAAGGATGCAGCTCCTTGACAAGTGTGACCCTGAGTGCTGGAACGGGACTTGGCTGGAGCGCCTTCGCAGACTGCCCTCTTTTGACCGTTCACTCCGGGGATGAGACTTTTCGACCGGCCGAACTTCAGAGACTTGAGCCCCAGCTCGCAGAGATTCGAGGCGACGCCGTGGAACCACCAGGTCTCAATCCCATCGGACATCATTGAGACCTGGTGGAGAGTGGGCTGAGAGTAGAGCTGGGACCCGAAATCATCCGAACTCCCGCGCGGGCTGATGTGGCCACGGTGGCCCATGGGCTATGTTGTGACGTGGCTCATCTCCTGTAGCTTTGTATCTTGTGCTTCCAGCAGTTGATCCGCTGCAAAAAGACCATTGGGAACGATTGCACGAAAGACACTAGGACCTAAAGTTCATCCTGAAGAAGGTTCAAACAAAGTGCCTGTTTACATGTTGGAGCAAGAGGAGATAATAGGAGTAAACAATCACCCAACATCACCATACTAGGAAACAACATGAAACAACGAACAAAAATCACCCGCCAGATCCTTCCGCTGTACTGTGCTTGAAGCACCAGTAAGCAGCCACCCAGTGTTCGTGGATGTTTGTCCCTTCTGTGACCGAAGGAGAGGGCAACTTTTGTGCTTAGCGCACCTCAAATTCCAAACTTCAGGGAGTGCCGATACTGTAATATGTACTGGTCGGTGCCAAAGAACACAACAGGACATAACAACCCATAGAGGATCATACAACCCCCTCCCGGGTCCTCTTTGTAACCAAAGTTCAATTCCCTCCAGGCGCCTTGGCCTTTTGGCTGCGGGAGCCCACTTGTAGTGTCGCTGGACAGGCGAGAAGACGGTCGTGCCGCTGGGGTGGCGCTGGCGCCGGGGTCGCGACCGGATGTGAAGAACGCGCACACACATGTTCCAAGCAAGGGCACGAACAAGAACAGGCTCGTCCCTTGTAGATGAGCAGTAAAATGGCTGGCAGGTGAACATGCACCAACAAACTATTCTCTTGGCTATGGCTCATATAGGTAGCATCACTCACTGTCCCTTTTCTTTTGGAGTTCTTGAGGGCCTGATGTTTTGATGGCATCGCTACAAGCAGCAAGGACGCTACTAGGACCAATGATGCTGCTAGGGGCTCCTGGCCTTGCTACTAGGAACAAGAATGCAACAATCAGTGCTCCACCTCAGCCTTTGGCGTAGGTGGCCTTCGGTGCGTCTGTTCAAGATCTACCCGCTTGGGCGACGACCGGGTGCGGCGGGTCCAAGGGAGCGAGTCTCGAAAAGATGGAGAACCGGCGAAAATAGCAGGTGTTGTAGCAAGAATTAGCAACTAATATGTAACTCATATGTAACTAATATCAAGTCTTCAGAACCAGAGGGAGCTGGGAGATGGGATGCCCAGTGACTCGGTGACACTCTTTCGACCGCTGGAAGCTGCACACGTTCTGGTGGGATGTTCAGTTGAGTCCTCAATCCTTTTAGGGTCAACAAAAAGAAGCAGAGTGCTGTGTAACGCAGGAACCGGATGTCCTCATCAAGTTTCCTATGTTTGCGGGTATATACCACAATTCCTTGATCAGTAATCAGTAAGCCTTCCTACCTTCAGATGCTATCTTAAGACAAGTTTACCCATGAACTTTCACCGCCATTTGGGCTTTATTTTCTTGGAGACTCACTTCGTTCCACTTGAACTCAAAGAGGTTGGAACCGACTTGGTCTCCCGCATCCACTTTCATTTTTCAGGCTTTCCTGGGCACCTTTGATGCCGTCTGCAGAGGAGATCGGTGAAGGTAGACGAACCTGCGTTGTCCAAAACAGAGGGACCGCCGCTACTTCTGAGGTTTCAGATCACAGCGGAACACGCATCGTCCCAGTGAAGACGAACACCTTTTCCTGGTGCTTTGAAGACACCTTGTGGGAGAAAGGGCTGTTTCACAAGTCTGAAAGTACTTCCATAGACCAAGAGCGTTTGTTTGAGATCTGTAGACTGTGTAGACCAAGCATTTTTAAGTAGAGACAAACAGACTTAGACTTTTAGGATTGCTGAGTATGATTACCGTGAGGCTTGGTTTCCTCAACTCAGGAGGAAGGCTACTGGCTCCTGGAAATCCTCTCGGTGTTGGGATGCCCAATAGTCGTATTGCCTTCACATTCCAAGATTTGCTCTTCATTCCCTGTAGACATGTCATTATGAAACACATATGAGCAACGGCATTTTTTTGCGGTAGTGAAGATTAGTCTAGGGGCGTTCCTTTTCTATAGCCCAATGTCAGATTTAGTTGGCGAAACGAGGTAGGAACACCCCGAGAACGAGATGGGCATCAAATGCGCCATTTGTTTGAAATGGTTTGGTTAATGACATGCTTAGCTTGTGAAACGAGGTAGGAACGCCTCTCGAGAACGAGATGGGTATCCACACGCCAAAACGAGATATAGGAAAGGAGAACGAGATCACACACCAAAAACGATGCGGGATTGGAGAACGAGGTAAGGAAGGTCCATGTGATAGTTTAACGGAAATAAATTCCATCGCTCATATAGTATAGTACGATATATACATGTACACATATTTAGACATACCTAATACATCAAATCGTCCTTCATGTCGGATGCGCTTGCATACGAGATTTGGCTGATCGGTTGGATTGCAGCTCGGGCTGAGCCTCCGGCGCGGCGGTTTTAGACGCCCCGGATCTTGCATTAGCAGAAATCAGATTGACAAGCAGGCAGGACCTGAAGGACATGAAGAAATATAGAACTATATGATCATTATATATATTACAGTATATGAGGATATGAAATGATATTGAAGAGGTTCTTGAACAAATCTAAGAAGCAGAAGAGGTTGTTGTTTGACGTTTCAGATTCACAATTTTTCAGGTTACCTTGGTATTTTCGATTCTCACGGACCGTTCTCTTCCCCTCATTGTGACCATTGGACGGCTGTTTCCACCTTGCCGCCATGTCGATGATCTTCACCTGCAGCCTCTTAGGGGAAGACCTGGTCCGCAGAGATTTGCTTCAGAATCTTTTTCTTTTTCAAAGGATGGCCTGCATTGTCAAAGGCCATGTGCAAGGTTACACTGTTTAAGTTTAACTATGTTTGATTGATCTCTGCTTTATCCCCAAACATGTGTAAATCGGGACCACCCTCTTCTTACTTTGCTGGAGCTGTAGGACATGTGTAGAACGAAATCAACTTCGGTGGATCAAGCGAACACACCCCAACAAAACAAACCAGTCTGCTGCGGAGTGAGGGGAAGGCTCACTTGCCATATTTTGGAGTGTTTAGCTTAGACCCAGAGGCAAATGGGGGGAGCTTAACTCATTTCAATCCGCAATTTCGGCTTGAATGCACAGCAAACTAGCTGGTACGTTGGTACTGACCCGAAACCAGAAACTGTCTCCATTCAATGCAGCATGCAAGTTAGTAGGATCATCCATTTTGGAGACAATCATGAATCGGTTTCACCAGTGTATTTGGACTGCCCCTAAGGCACGGGTATCCTTGAAGCACAAATCTGAATGTACTGTTCGGCGATCCTTCGTGACCCTTCCACTTGAGTGCACATTGAAATCACGTCTCGTTAGGAACGGAACGATCTAGGTGGAGATAACAACCCTCAGCCCTTCAGGCCCTTCAGGCTGTTCAGGCCCTCTGAGCAAGCCATTTCATGGATGCTACTGTACAATCGTATACATATGTATACACTATGCACCTGAGTCCTGAGGTCCTGGCCTGTGGCAACACCAGCAATGTGGCGGAGCACCTCGAATTCGCGGTGCCGGAGGTGCCGGGAGCGGTTGGTTTGATTCCGTCAAAGCCGAAAGACGTGTTCCGAAGCTGAGCAGGGCATGACTCAGCGACTTCAACATTTGACGAAGGGCGCCTGACCAATCATCTTGCTACATATTGTAGAGCCCTGCCAAACAATATTTATATATACAATAAACATATAGCACCGCACCACCGATGTCTTCCTGTCAGGATCGGTTCTTGTGGCCAAGATTCATGCTGGGATCTCTCTTGGCCAAGCAAACATGGAATTCAAGTCAATAGATAGTTAGGGTGGTACTGTGAGTCGCTACCTCTTCCTTGAGGGCTGTTCGCGTGTAGGTGGATGCCTCAATATGAAGAAGGCTGTATTGTTCATGGGAAAAGCATATGCGTCTGTATCAAAGTTGTGCCTTCCAGAGCATCTATTTTCTTCAATGGGTCAATACTCAATATAGGTTGAACACAGGACGCAAGAAGCCTGCACCCCTGTGACCTGAGTGGCAGTGTGCCTGAGATGTCAACACAGCTCACCAAGCTAGCATATTCAAATTTTTGTAGGCGACCAGGATCAACATTGGGGAAAGTTGAGCCTCCTGCGAACTCATGCATGCTCAACGTGAAAGCGCCTGATCAGGAGCATGGAGCCTGCCCATCTTCGAAGTGGCCCGCACGCCAGGAGAATCGTTTTGCACTTAAGCCTGTCCCTGTGTCCTGCCTTCGCATGGATCCAACGATTCAGAAAAAAGGTTTTTGCTGGACATTTTGGTGGAACATCCGTCCGTTTGAAATCCAAACAGTAACAAGAAAGATTTCTAGTAACTAGAAGCTACTTGGTGGAGGCCATCGCTATTAGGGTGGAGACCATCGCTACTAGCAACAAGAAAGCTTTCTGGTAACTAGAAGCTACTATGTTGCTTTGTTTCTCCTAGCTTCAGGACACACAATGGTTCTCTTGTGACGAGTGGGACAAGAGCCACATCGAGCCTTCAGATGCCAAGACGGAGGAACCTTCAGAGGCTGGGGATGTCGATGCTGTCCTGGAAAGCAGAGAAGCCACGTGTTTGACTCAGGATCTCAAGCAACCAAAAGGGGGCTGGCCAGCTGGGTCATGCAGAATCGGAACTGGTAAGGGTTCCAGTCGCATATACTACTGTGGTCTATCCTATACCATCATATACCATCCATACCCGGATTCTTTTCGGGGCCTCAAGGAAGACAACCTTTCGATCGAAAGAGCTCTCGACTGATGTCCAGGCTGGTTCTGATTCGACCAATGTGGAGGCACGAGCTGATGTTGTCTCTTTTGGTGCGGTGGGCACTTTCAGATGTGAGACTGTAGATAGCCGGGCAAAGGTGCTACGTGCTATAGATATAACTTGCAAAATACTTTTTGAGATGGTCCAGCAATCATCTCCAATGAGCCAATTCAGATTCTTTGACATGCTTGTGTGTGATGGTGCATTGAGTATGTGTGTGGCCAGATGTGCCAACTCCTAGATTCACAGAACAGTGAGCATGCAGCCTCAATGGAACCAAGAATTGGGTTCCTACTATTTGATTTGCCTCACGAACATAAACACATGCTTCAATCGTTTGAGAAGGAGTCTGATTGGATCACGACTTGACTGTTCAGATCTCTCGAAACGACTGTTCAGTCGCCATGGCGAAACGTCAGAGCTGGCTCAGGTGGACACCGACAAAGAGACCTTCACATTGAGAGTCGTTTGGACGCCTAGGATGGCCTAAGGTCGAAGGCTTAAAGAGAGGGAGAGATACTTTTTGGGGTGTTACTAGAATATCTAGAGTTCATTTTTGTTGCATGTTTTACAGAGTTGCTCCCAGCCGATCAACCTAGAAAACCCTCATGAAGATGTCTTCTTTGTTCATTTGTTGATTTCATACCCCGCTCCCTTGGGGTTAGGGGATCGTACGTCAAAGATTCTGATAGTCACTGAGGTCCCAAGAACTGTAGACGGACGTGTGCAAGATTTGCGACGACGGCTACAAGGATTGACGGGAGCAGAGTGATGATAAGAATTCCACAGTGGCAGTATGGTATAGATGATTCCAGGTTTTCAAAAGATATCATACTACCATTCTGGCATTCGGCCTTGATTTCTGCCAACTTTGAGGATACTCTTCCATCTGCACGTAGCTACAGAGTTATTTCTTCTTGTCAGTGTCGAGAACCTTCATGAGAATTTGATAGAATTGTAATTGCATGGACTGCTGACTGCTGTGTCATTTCCAAGTTAAATGTTAAACGTCCCCCTTCTCTGACCCTGTCTGCAGATGTGGGCGTAGACGATCCAGATTCAGAGGCAGCAGGCACGACCGGCACCGCTCGGATGTCACTTCGACCAGTGAGAACTGACGTCCGGAGACGGGAGAAGACCAGAGAAGTGGTACCGTGGGGACGCTTTCGTTCTCTGATGTCATTCCAGGTGTGTGCTTGTTGGTTATCCGAAGAGAGACGTCGATCTCACGGGAAGCCGTCAATTCCTTGCCTTACTTGGAGATTCATCGTACAACCCCTGTAAAGCCATTCCGAATCCGGGGGGGTTTGGGGAATCAACCGTTGAGACCTTTGAGATTCTGAGTCAGACATTTCACCTCCCCAGCCCCATGAAGCGACTTCTGAAGGTAGCATCAACAAGCTGGGTATGGGGGCCCCAGCTGGATGGAGTTTGCGCAAGAAAAATGCCTCTGAAGACGAAACCTGCAAGAGACATGATGGCTGCCACTTGCAGTGGACTTCACTCACGCCCAATGGGTGTACTTTGGCTGCTTAGTTACTTACATCAACAGCAGGGCTTGCTTCCCCGCAAGGCCAAGGGCCTTGGTTGTGCAGCGAGTAGACTTACCACTGAGGTCCAGAAGATGAACCTCAATTCCAAGTGTTTTTTCATCTTCCAACCATTCCAAGAGTATACAGTATATCGTATAGAGTACCCGCCGGAATTTCCGGATCCTGGTGGCGGTTTACTCCGGGAGCATCTCTCAGGTGGTTATCCCACATGCTACTGGCGGTTCTTGAGGCTGGACGGTTCTCGTATGTCTGCGAGATGTGACATGTCTCCTTGTGGTAGCTCTTGTCAACAGCACCTGGTCAGCATGACTTGAGAGTGATCCAAAGATATCCAATGCAGATCATACGAAAATCCTTGCCGAAACGTACTCGTCATTCATTGGTCTATGTTTCGCAACTTCTGTGCGTCCCATTTGCCTCAAGGTCCTGCAATATGGACCTGAAGGCGGCTGAGCAGAAGCTGAGAGCCACCTTGCGCTTCCGCCAACGGCAAGGCCGGGCGCCAACGGCAGCCCCCGGACGAGGTTTTGTCAAGTGGTTCAGCCATCCGACGTGCGTTGTTTGCGAGAGCAGGGTTGCTTCGAGTCGGCTGAGGCATGATACAGCTCATGGATCAACAGTCAGAAGGACATACACGCAAGGTCAGCTTTCGTGTTCACAAGGGCTGCGGTCAACACCAAATCACCAGTGGCCCTACGTAGACTTTGCAATGATAGTGTGCAATTCAGCTGGCAATTGGGTCATAATGTACCATATCATGGTTCACGATTCACAACCTTGTGATGTATCTTGTTGCCATATCCTTGCTGCAATGGCTGCATTATAGATGGCTCTCCTTGCCAGGGCGCCATGGCATTCTGCGTTGAGGATGATGTCCAGGTCGTACATGTGAAGTCTACTGCAAGACGAAAGGCCTCACTACGAGAGCCGTCTGCGCCTCTGAGAAAGTCCCCGCGGCACTGCACGACCATCGACCTGGACAGAGCTGAGTGCATCGATCTCTCAAAAAGGGCTCGTGGCAAGGTGAAGAAGCCAAGCGTTTCAATGATCTCGCGAAAGAGAAAAGCTGTTGCCCAGGTTCAGCCCATAAAAGTGGATTTGGAGGATGAGGATCAGGTGATTGAGACCTGTACCTCTTACGAAGAGGCTTTTCTTGGCTACAAGCCCAAGGGCTCCACATTTCCCACTCTTTCCCCTCCAGTCATGGTGCCGAGCTGCCTCCTACCGCTTGTTCCCAGCCAGGCTTCGCAAATGACTCCAGCTCCTGTTCAGCCCGTGGATAGAACTGCAAGGCCAAAGCGACCCCGACTGGAAGTGATCCATCAGGCTTCCAGTGAGAGCCCTCAGATGCCCAGGATGGAAGCGGCTGAAGTCGGAATCTTTTCACAAGATCAGACGATCTCAGAGGCGCCCAGTGAGTCAGAGAGTTTTGCAGATTTGCCAAAGGAATTCTTGCTGCCGGACGCTCCAGCTGAAGCGAAGGCTCCAGTGGTGCCTGAGCCAGTGCAGCCGCCACCAGCCACACCAGCAACCTTTGATGAAGAGGCGGAGGAGAGCTTGCCAGCTGTACCGTACTCGCAGGCATACGTCGAGCGGCTGCGCAACAACGCGGAGGAAGACTGCTGCTGCATTTGTCGGAAAGTGTTCATCGCTGACCAGGTGCGCTTGGGCTACACTCCTCACAATGGAAATGAAGCGCGATGGCTCCATCTCCGATGCCTCGCAGACGATGGGCTTCAAATGGAACTGGGAGATTGGCTTGCTTTCTCCCCAGGCATCGGTGTCGAAGAGCGCCAGCGAGTCTTAACGATCCTGAGCATACGGAGACCCATGCGACCCATGGACTCCCATACAGGGCCCCTTTCTTGGAGTCCACGGCTTTGGTGCCATTGCCCGGCCATCTCTCAGCGGTGGCCGCGCTGCAGAGTGCCACGTGCTGGGGCCACGCGTGCAGCCCCACGACTCAACCTGCGGTATGTGGCACCAGTGTTGAGCACTGTCTCCCAACAAGCACGAGCCGTCCTCCTTCGAGAACGCCATCGTCGCTTACAGGCCGCTGGTCGCCAGGTCGTACCACCAGTGCCTCTGGCACGGAGACCAGCAAGTGGTCCAAGTGCCGTGGCGCGTCGGGCTCAAGTCACCGCCAGCTCTAGAAGGCCAAACACACAGGTGGAACCTGTGGCTGAGACCGAGACCCGTTCCGGGCGACGGCAATGGCAACGTCGATCGGCCCTGGGTGAACGCGCCAAGGAACTCTTTGCCGTTGCTCCTGTGGTTTGCTTGGAGAAAGACAGGAGTGAAGAAGAGCCATGTGTTATTTGTCACGAATCCTTGTTGGCAGGAGATGAAGTTCGAAGACTGCCTTGTTGCCACACTTTCCACCGCTCTTGCATAGACCGGTGGTTGCGCTTGAAGGCTGTGTGTCCCCTGGATAAATTGACAGTAGATCAAATGTTGTCTCAACCATGCAGTGAGCGGCGCCCTGCTGAAGGTGCAAGCTCCAGACATAGCTAGTGTCATGGCGCCCGTGTACAGCTCTGGAGCACTGAGTGTCGTCCTCAAAAAAAGGGCTGCAGCCGAGTGCCATCTTGAGAAAAGCACATCTTCGACAGTCTTCGACACCCAAGCTGAGCCTATCTGAGCCTTTTGCTGTTCGCCTCGCCATTTACACACTGCACGTGCTCTATTTTGCTCATCCAGCGTTTGTTCCAGGGATTCTTTGTTGAAGCCTTACCGTGCTTGCAAAGGTTCATGCGTTTGACACCTTCATTTCACGGCAGTCTTGCTTGAAGGCGCCAATGATTTGCTTCAATCAGAGCGAGCTTGCCAGGCCAGCGGACTCCACCTGGGTGAGCTGGGTTTGTAGTATATAAATATAGAGTTGGTTTATGTTTGTTTTTCATGTCTTGTCGATGGTCTTTTCTGTCTTTCTGCTTTTGCCCTGTTTTGCCCTGATTTGCAATTCAGCTTCATCAGTGTATATTGAGAAGTTGGACAGGGGCCTGTAAATTGAACAGCGACATCAATCGATTTTCAGAGCTCATTTCTTATGGGATGAGAGACAGCGTCACAACACGCGTCGCTGTGGCTGCAAACTCTTGGCATCTAAGAATGTATCATATGTAAGGAGACATGGAATTAGGATGAATTAGGATTGGGGTCACAGGAAGATACGAAAAGAATCTGAAAGCAACGTGTACAGGGACCTTTGCCTTCTCAGGCATTGGATTTTTGCCATTAGCATGTCGCAGCCTGTGCCAGGTTTTTGAACGACTGAAGGATGCTTGGCCAGAGGCTGGGCGCTAGCTTCAGCCACCTCGTGGTTGAATGGAAACCAAAGGTGCCATAATTAATGCTTGTTAGTACATATCATATATAGATTGTTTGTTATTTGCTATTGTCATTGTTAATTTGGTATTCAGGTCTAGTTTTACAACTGCATCTAGATACGGGTTCATTGTCTGTATGTATGCCTGTCAAATCCAAGGCTTGTGCGACTCAGCATTTGCTTGGAAGATGATGTTCTTCTCCTTTGCACTGGAGAGTGCAGAGTAGCTAAGTTAGAGGATTCCTCCAAAACTGCCCTGTGACTGTATGAATTGACCAGGCAAGGTCGGACGCACTGCAGCGCAATCCGAGCGAGCAAGCAGCAGACAGAAATTAAGAGAACCATCAGCTCATGGAGACCATGGAGACCATGGAGACCAGAACTTCACTGCTCGAGCCAAGTACTGTCTCTGGGCGGAAGCACTTGGCTCCAGGCCAATCAGACAGCCTTGCGACGAGCCAAGGTCTTACACGACGAGCCTAGGTATGAAGATACCAAGGTCGGAGACAGCTAAGTGCTGGCCAATGATGCAAAGGTCTTGCACGCAGAGCTTGCTACAGAAACTGTGGTGAGTGTGGTCTTGAAGCCAAACATGGTGATAAAACGCGGACAAATCAAAGCAAACAAGGTGATATAGTCCAAGAGCAGTTGACCCTTGAAGAAGTCGGTTGACACGCTTCTTCGAGCGTCACCTGCTCTTGCACTACATGCAAAATGCATTGCCCAATGGCTACTGTTAGTGCATTTCGACATACTCAACATGCTTCAAGCGACGTATGAGATTCTGGATTGGCAACTCACGTTGCAGCTCTTTGGCGACTATGGCTTTTGAGACTGCAATCTCCTCATTCTCCAACGGGCAGCACGCCTCTGGACTGCGGTCTTCTTGAACAGCGACTGGCACTTCTGCCTTGGCGCTGCTGTTTCCGTTCTTTGGAGCTTGTCCATCCCAAATTCAATGACCCACGGCCTTTGGGGATGGGGCCCACGTGAGAGTTGCAGGTCTTTCGCGAACTTGACTATCGGTCTTTGGGACACCTTGTGAGGATTGCAGGATTGCAGGTCTTTGAGTCTTTTCATCATCCCAAAGTCAGAGACTTGTGTTGGGCATCACGCATCCTCGGGATCAGAGTGCATGGGAGTTGGCTGAGCTGGTGGGCCTGGTGGATTTCCTTGACTTGGACCAAAGTGAACCAACCGCGGTCCCGATATGTCCCGATGATCTTGGAGTCTTCTTTCAAAGAGCCTTTTTTACAGTAGAAGGGCAACTAAACCGGTGATTTCCATAAAGCCAGCCACTGAAGATCACTGAAGGTACTCTCATAAAAAAGACCAGTGTTTTCCACACCATGTTGAAAGGAAGACACGATTTTCCCAACACCAAACTTCTTGGTGCTCCACGTCTATGGAACGTGAAGAAAACAAACACTCGGGAGTCACGGAGGATTTCGCACTTTGAGGATTTCGTTGGCCTCCCGAGTTGGCAATGTGTAGGCTTGGATTGGCACCACCAGTGATGGCAGCCCTGTCTCCTTCTTCGATGTGGGCAAGGCCAATATCGGCGGAATGGCTTTGGAACGAAACACACGGGGACGTCCTAGGACTTCCTTTTTGTCAGGGAAACCATTTGACAGTGGACCACCTGCCACACTGGCTCAACGGCGAAACACCATGGAACCAGGGACCACAAGGACCATGTGTAGTAGGAACTAGTGGCGTCCTTGCTCCTAGTAGTAAGGCCAGGAGCCCCTTCTTGTTACTAGTAGTGATGCCAGGGGCCCCTATATAGTAGCTTTTTGTTTCTGCATCAGAGCCCGGTGGAGTGATTTGAGACCAGCGCGGCCCATGCGCGGCCCAGGCAGTGCGCTTTCTGCAATTGGGTGTTGCGGAGGCCCGTCGAAGGGGGTCGAGGGAAGGCGGCGGCGAGCTGGGGGGGACCTGACAAAAGATTGTGTGCTAGGGGGGTCCCAACAATACCTGGGAATGACACACAGGCAATCACAGGGATATTTTGCTGGATTTGGGCGCGGAACTGACTGTTGATTGAGCCCTCGCCAACTTGGGAAGGAACGAACAAAAGTCGATGGTGATCAGTCCCTGCTCGGCTCCCCAGTTGGCTCCGCTTCCCACCAACAATACAAACAGGACGAGCTGCGCCTCTTCTGGATGTTTTGGATGGAGCGAAGCAACGAGCAGCAGCGAAACGGCCTTGCGCGCGCATCAGGCAGGGCTTGTGCAACAACGAGTGTACGTCAAGACTTGGTGAACCGACCTGCAGTGACATATGTAGGCCGCTCTGCTCATCTTCGGGATGAAATATCAGGATATATATATATATCAGGAGTAAACTCCGGTTGAACATGCGTGGAAAGTTATGTTGGGCAGAAAGCATCCAAAGGCAGCATCGATCCCCACGACATGCCTGGCACGGTGGTGATCTACGACTTGAAAGAGCTGCTGCTCTCGTCGCTCACGAGCCTAGGCTGGTACAGTGCCTCACCGTTTGATGAAATTGAGCACCCACGGACAGTTCAAGATGGCAAAAGAATCCTTTTGCATTGCCTTCTTTTGCAAAGCGTCCACCAAAGCGCTAGAGATGATCAGAGAAGTCATTTTATGCATAGCGCATATAGTGAAATTGAATTGACACGGAAATTGTTGCACCAGTAGTTTTAGCAGAATCCACAAGCAAGATCAAGCAAGAAGGGATAATTTTATTCAGTTTGGATCCTGGTGCTTACCATGGCGTTGTCAATCATTTCTGTTTGTGTATAGCATCTTACAGTACGATTTGAAAACAACACATCTCTACTGAAATAGTCCCCAGTAATGTGGATCAGTCTGCTTTTGGGATGTGTTGCCAAGTAGACGCCTCTCATCGCTTAAGGTCATGCTTGTCGGGCCTCCACACGTTGGTCAAGGCAACGATCGGGTCTTTGCGTGATCGAACGCTGAAGGTGCTCGCATTCTGGACGCTTTGGCGTTCATCGAACTGGGTCAAGAGGACGATTGGCATCGAGGGAGTTGAAAGTTGGCCCAGTCACAAATTGAGCACCCTCAAGGCGTGTTTTTCTGTTGGCCCCAGCGGTTGCTACACCCACCACCGCATGTAACCGGATGGAACCGCAACATATTGCAATCAGTAACCAAACAGAAGCATATTCATGTGCAAGGCAAACAACAGGAACCGCCACGTTTTTTTTTTTTTCCCAAGCAACGAACCTTTTTGGCAATGCCTATTATTTCATTTGTTTTCCCTGGACCTCCGACTTCAGGTCTTGGGTCTAGCGGAGAAGCACTATCCCAGCAACCTCCGCAAGGCACCGGAAAGCGCTGCAAAGTGCCGCAAAGCGCAAGGGCATTCATAGCGGTCCCTGGGTTTTGAAGATGCTTTTGGGTAGATTTGACAGCCAAGCATTTAGTGAAAAAGGCTGGACTAGCTGCATAGGGAAGGTCAGACCTAGACATGAGCAGAACTCATCTCGATAGACCGAAAGGTGTGAAAACATGTGAACGTATGAAACCTCCTGAAAGAATGCTAGGACCTGGTAGGACCTGGTCTAGGACCTCGTAGGAACGTCCCCAATTAAGACCTGTTCTCATTGTTCCTCTCCTTGCTCTACCTCTAGGAATCCTAGGACCTCTGTGCCTCGCTTCGGCCAAACGTAGCGTGTGAGGCCATTGTCCTGAATGCACCGACCATTTTCAGCCGCATGGTGTGGCCGTTGGTTCACAAGGCCGAGCCATGGCGAAAGGGGGGAGTCACCGAGTCCCGGTCTTTCCATGTCTTTCCCGATTTGACATGGTCCGAAGAAGGCCCGTTGAAAATTGGATCCATCTGCATTGAAAGAGAAGCGCGGATTTGATGTGAGGGTTTCCAGGTTCTGAGAGGTTCCGCGGTCCTGGATGAGGAGCAACATGTTGTTTGAGTCTGGGTCTTCTGGGGTCTCTCTATGTCCATTTGAAGACACCCGCGCTGGCCGTGCTTGGGAAGCTCCTTGAACCGCAGCCAGCACGGCTGCAGGTCTTAGACTCCGAGACTCGCAACAACGTCTCGGTCTGTGACTCCCTCGAGGCCTGCGAGACGCGACCAACGTCAGGGGGAGACGCCTTGACGTGACTGGACCGGTCGGCGTTTCTCGTGGAGGGACCTCTTTTTTGGGGGGGAGCAAACGAGAAGTAACGCGAATACATTATGGCGTTCGCCCCATGGCAGGGCCTCCAACTGGCGGGCTTTAGCCGCTTGGAGGGAGTTTGGTAAGGAGGCAGGTGGGGCACGCAGTGATCAACAAACATGGAAGGGTCTGAGTCCGGCAGGGTTCGTTTCTGGCACACATTGTAGGCCAATCTTGTGATTGGCAGCACGGTCCATTGGTCCGATGATATTCCTTCAGCAGGAGAAGCCAGTTGATCCCGAACCTGATTTCCACTTGTCACAAAGCTTAGCGTCCCCAAAAGGATGGGATGAATCTGTTTTCAATTTCAAGACTGCCTGTTTTGGAGGGAATTCACTATGATTCACTCAGAACCTACTGTACCCATTTTGAGGTCACCAGAGGTCACCCCAGCCCGGTTCTCTGGTTGCCAAGGTGCTTCTGAACTGGTCCAGATGATGAATGAGGGTTCTGATGCACCCTGAAGGGCCTTAAGGGCGTGGAGGTGGTCAGCTGGCGGTCCGATGAATGGATTTGTTTGGTGTGTCCATTGCCAATGTAGTCCATCTACCAACGCCATCAACAGATACTCCGTTCACTTGTGGGCACATTCCATCCAATCCCTTTGGAATTCCTGGAGTCAACTCTTTGCTTGAACATATATACTCATATATTGGACAATATTTTTTTGTTTTCTTTTCAGGGCACACAAACTGCACATCATGTCAAGACTTTTTGGAGGCTGCAGTTTCCTTGGGCCACGTATTCTTACCTCACACAATTACGCACAACTATGCCCCATCCCCCTTGGGAATCACTCGTCGCTAGTCCCTCACTGAGCAGTTGCCCATCTCAAGTACTTCTAGTATTCTAGTCTTGTGAGCGTCACCGAAACTACCGAGCCCCAGTTTTCAACCCTCATCAGACGCTCCTCGATCGACAGCAACGAAGAATGCAACGAGATCATAATGCATTTCTCCCGGGCGGGCCAAGCGTGCCCTGCCCTACCCGCGGATCAAATAGATCTCCCGGGTACCAGATGGAATGCCTGAATGAAGACTTCGGCATAGCTACCATCAGAAGGCTGCAACACCAATGTGTGCTGGGTGAACGGTGCTTGTGCGACAGTCAATTTCTCAACGAAGCAGGGTTGCACAAAGTAGGCCCTGGGCCCTGCTTTTGTAGCATTGGTTGCGATAGCCTCCTGCGCGGGAATTTGTGCTCCCAACATGTTTCTGAAACATTCCCAGGGATCCCAACACTCAAGCTGCTGGATGTGATGATGTGTCCAGACATCCACGTCCGCGAGATCTTTGCAACCCCCTCCAAAAACACACTGCTACATTGTAGGCTTTTCAGAGGGAGCCTGAGCCTTGGGTCCCAATGACTCTCCGCTGTTCTCAAAGAACAGGTTTGCACTCAACGGCAGAGATACGGATGCACTTCCTCATACTCTACCAGCAACGCATCCGCACTTCTCGGGTTGTTGGGTTTTGTATGTACAGCTGAAGCAGAATGCAGAAGACATGTTCTGCTAATGCCACTCTTCGCATAGGGCCATACAACAACTGGCTGCCGTTGAAAGAAAAGCAAGCCTCATCATGCCTGCTGTGGTACCAAATGACTCGACGACAAGAGGCAGAAGTCGGCAGAAGCCGTTGGCAACTTTCCCAAAGAGTGGGGCACTGGCCAACTGACCTCTTCCATAGCCCTTCTTTGATCCTGGGGCTCTTGAATATCATCTCTCTGAGTTTTGTTGCAACGAAGACTTCGGATTCCTCTCTGTGAGTATCGAGCCACTCGTACCAGTATTCAGCGGCTTTTCCAACTGGGGCAGTTCTGTTGGTCTCAGTTGCCGGTTCCTTTGCGCCTTTGAGGTCATTGGGAGGAGATGTGATCCAATCTTGTCCGGTGGCTCAATGGCAGCAACCGCGACGCGACCAGGTGCGTCTTCTGCTCTGAACAACACTGGTCGTTTCTTGCCCTTCAGAGTTGTAACATGCCCGAAGGGCTTGTTCACTTGTTGCCAACTTGCTTGCACGCGGGGCTGGCCGGAATCTCAATGCAAGGTCGATTCCTGTCTATGACTTCTGAAGGTTGAAGCAAAGCTTCAGGGGATTTGTATGTAGACCTGCGTGTCTAGCGCAAGCCACGTCCCATTGTGACTTCCTGGCGCGAGAGGTAGGAACATGTTGTAGTATCATTACCATGCATCGATATTCGCGGGCAATAAAGACCTATCACACATACACTTTAGATCAGGATAGGGCTGTAAATATCTGTAAATTAGAATTAGCTAGAATCAATGAAACTCCAAGTAACAATAAGCTACTAGGAACAAGTGCATCGCTTCTAGTAACAAGTGCCTTACTAGTAGTAACGAGAAGCTATTAGTAACAATAAGCTACAGTAGAATCAATGAAACTCCTCACTGAATCCATGCGACTCTTTGATCTTCAGCGAGCGTGACATCCGATGGTTCTCTGTCGCACGACTCAGGTGACCGAGAACCGAATCCCTGTCGTGCTGCTGTGGCCGGGATCTTGGGCTTTTCCAAACGGCCCCGACCCAACGTAATTTAGATAATCCATATTAAAAGCCTGGGGGTCAACCCCAGGAAAAAGAACATGCCCGAAAATCACCTGCGTCCAGAAGAATAATCCGACGCGAAAAACTAGCTATATACAAAGAAACACTCGACCTTGGAACAAGGATTTAATGATCAGGTTGGAACAACATACCAGCAAAATTGATGACCACATGGTATCTTAGGCCAGGAATTTAGTAATGCATGTTTTCCCAGTCTGTGATTGCTTGCACAGGGTCAAAGTAGGATTTTAATACTTTAGTATGGCCGGTCTGTGCATTGCCAGCCTCCAATTCTGGTATTGTTTATTCTTTATCCAACCATGGAGGCGAAGATATTTTTCCTGAGCTCAACTGAGCGTTCCTGTGGAGGCGTAGTGAAGGGATCAATTTTGGGACGTTGACCGAGGGCCCGATGACCCGTTTCGATTGTCCGACCTCGGTGTATGGCCGTTGCTTTCTTAAGAACATGCATGTTCTCATATAATCATATCATATCATATCATATAATTGTGCCAATACTCGGAACCAGGAAATGACCAGCCGGGACCTGAACACACAAGACATGACAACAAGACATGACACAGTGATAACGTGGTTTGTACATGTTTGACATGCACAAGTACACACGTATCACGGACGTTAAGTATCATATTTATAGATTTTTGATTTGATGTCCATACTAGGATTTAAATTAGCCCGCTAGTTCGGTATCAGATGTGATCATGTAGGGTTGGGACAGGATTATATTAAAACGTCGGCCCGAGATTTTAACACGACAGAATCTCAGTCAACAAAATTGAGCGTCGACCTTGGAACATTTAAAAAAAAGGACGTGAGCCCGGAAGGATTTAAATACAGTTTTCCGGAAGGATTTAAATACAGTTTTCCAATTGAGATCCTTCACCCAACGATTCTGGCGTTATTCAACGGGTATAACATAAATACCAAGGATGCACTCCTGTAAAGAGCCGAAACTATTCTATATATATATATTAATATCCACTGCCTCGTATAAGATCGTATCAGAGGCCTTCCAAACCGGTTTGTTCACCTGAAAGAAAGAGAAAGAACGAGAAGGACGGAACGTGACGGAACAAACACAGTGACATCGCCACAGCTGCACCCGAGGCACCCGAGGCACCCGAGGCACCCGAGGCGTAGGCAGCTCATGTTCCCGATCCTCCCGTGCTTCCAAGGACACCGGTAGCGGTGATGTGCTGGGGCCCAAGGTGCGGAGGGTCTCCGGAGTCGGCGCTGAGTCTTGGAGAGATTGAATTTCAGTCTAAAATAACAGGAGATCTTAATCTTGATGGAATTCATTCATTTCTCGGACATCCTTTATGTTGATGATAGTTTAGAGCTACTAGCGATGGCCTCCACCTAGCAGCGATGGCCTCCAACAGGGGTCTCAAAAGGTCGCCTCAAAAAGAGGGCAGAGGAGACGCGACACCTGGCCAGGACATTGTGGATTCCTTGCTGCTGCGGCTTCAGATCACAGAGGCGGACAGCTGACGCTGACCGACCGGTCGGTCCGTGGATGTTCATGGCCCTATCGAAGCGACGAAGTGGACGGATGGGCCTATTGCAACATCGGATTCTCTGAAACCCAGGCATTGCGGGATGCCTCCTTATGAATCTTATGATGTCGCATCTGGTTGTTGGCGGATTCTGAACACACCGTTTGACACAGCAAGTGTGATCGGATATAGAGTATCGGATAGAGATTTGTTTTTCTCAACCGTTCCTTGACGATGTGTGAGAGGTGCTTCCCACTCGGACCGATCTCGAATCATGTGACTGGAGGCATGCAACCTCACGACCTTGCCCAAGATCGAATTCCGCATGAAGGGCGTCGACGACAGGAGCGGGGAGAAGACGGTCTTCAGACCTCATCTAGTGGTGGTGACCACCTTGTTGCTCAGAGGTGTCTGTGCTTCAGATGGGCCCATGGATGTTCTTTCATAAGCAAGCACACATTCCGGCCTTTCATGTCTTCTTTGTTACTCTTTGTTTTGCCAGGAGCCTCACCTTGACTTTGGAGCCAGCAGACTATGCGGAAGACTGCCGACCTGCGCTCTTCTCATCAACGCTGCCGCCAGAGAGGCCTCCAATGTGGGTCTTGGGGCAACCCCTCTTGCGCAGCTACATCTCGGTCTATGACCTGCAGCAGAGGAGGGTCGGCTTCCAGCGATCTTCTGCACGTCTTCAGCGCCCACCGCCAACACCCAAGCTCCGCGGGGGGGCGGCGATGGGCTCGGCTGCATTTGTCGCCGGCGGAAGCCGATGCCGAGTGAATTCAGTGATACAGTGAATTGAAGGATACTGATGCTTGCTGTTGCGAGGCTGTTAGGCCAGTTCTTCTTCGTCTTTAATCCTTTTAGATCTAGTTCGGTCCATCTTCATTCCTTGCTGCGTTGTTGATTTTTTGTAATGGAGAATATGCAAAGTAGAATCTTGACAGATGTGTAGGTTTGTGCCACTGTGTGCGAGCCCTAGGCGGTGTAGTGACGTAGTGTTTGGAGTCAAAGGCGATCCAAGACGGCCTGAAGAGTCACAGGAAGCATCAAGTAGACTAGGTAGACTGAAGCTTGCAAAGAGGCACCCCAAGGGGAGCACAACAGAAGTGTTGGGGAGGAGAAAAAAGGCAGAGGTGCGCTTGATGTGCGATTCACAGACGTTTTGCAGCTTGCACCACATGAACAGGCCACACACACACACACACACGCACACCACATTCACGTTTCGAACTGGGCATTTTTGTGGATTTGCTTTGTTTCGCTCCGATCACCTGGTGAAGGTGTTTCTATCGTGCGGCCGCGGCCCGGTCCCTTGCGTGCTACCCACATCGACAGCACTCCGCTGACCGCGGCCGCGGGGCCAAAGCACAAGCCAGCTCACGAGCGGGTCGTGGAGCCTTGAAAGGGAAGCGCAAGCTGCCCAAGCAATTTTTTTGTTGGGACAAGCCAACAAACATCCAGTGCCCAGGAGTTTGCAAACTCACAGACGCGCCGCATACAGTGAAATCCATTTAATCGCATTTACAGTGCCCAGTCTAGTGGTCTAGTGTGTCATCGTATGCTTACCGCTGCGCACAGCTCTCGTCGAGCATAGATGTTTCCTGGCAAGCCCACTTCCTCTAAAAGATCTTGGGGCTCAAGGCGCAGGAAGCAGTTTCAACAGGAAAAGCTGTTGGGCATTGGGGATTTATTCATTTCATAATCTAGCATCTGGTGGATAGACCTCGTTCAGCTCCGACATCATTGTTGGGCAGGCAGCTCAGATTGCTTTGAGCTTGGTGGGCCTACAATCCACACGGCAGCCAGGTAGCTACCTGAGTTCTGCCTGGCTTTGGCAAGTTTCCAGCAGGGGGGTTCAGCTCCAGGTTGCTACTGCAATTGCGTGCGAAGCGTTGTTTCCATTCTTTGTCAGAAGCACGGCCGCCACATGTCACCCTTTTCGACTTGCCTTTCATGGCCTGGAGGCGAAGACACCGGTAATTTGTGATAGTGATATTGGGTGAAGTTTCTTGGTGCCAATCCCATAGTGAAGCTCCCTTGGACTTTGCTCTACTCATTTGCCAAACCACAGTATGCTCCACCTGTATTGTTTGTTGCTTGCTCCTGGTGGTGATTACCACATCTGTAATCAGAGTCCACGGTTGGAGTAGCTTTATGCACTTCACACTTCTTGTGGCCCCCGGCAGTTCAGCCTGTGCAGCCTCTCTGTGGCTTGAAAAACGCCTGCATCATCGCGTGCACCAATGTCCTGCGTCGTGACAAGAACTCCCACACCAGATAGGATGAAAGAGGGCTCGCCGCCACTGCGTGATGGTTAGCAGACTGATCCTGGCCTTCTTTCCCTTCATGAGAGATACCCCTGGTGGCACGTTTGGTTGGATTCCTGTTCTGCAGCTGGTCCGGGTGGTCCTTGCCCGCGCACCCAGCCGCCCACCGTGCCGGACACTCCAAAGGGCTCACCGACATGGCATTCGACGTGACGATCCCCCACTTTGACCACTGATGAACACATGTGAACACATCGTGGTTCACCAGTACAAAAGCATTAACTCAGGCTTGACACACACACACACACACACTCGTGCACGGGTGCCTTTCGGCAACAAGTTTCATCACTGCAGCCAGCAGTGAAGATAAATTTGACCTCCTCTGTGGCCTCACCCTTGCACTGCAGCATTACACTGCCTTGGAGTTTTCTGCGTTTGCTTGCCGTGCGTCCGTTTCCAATGGCAAAGGTTCATTTAATCGGGCAACTTTTTGTCTAGCCCCGGTTCTGTGGCTAACTGAACCAGGTTGGTTGTCATGCACCTGGCCAAGGTGTACAGATATGATATATCCGCACGAATGTGTTCATTGCATTGACATGACACCATCTCACACCACAGTGCCGGAATCGCCAACTGTGAAGGAATGTGACAGCGAACGCGATGCATGAATTTTCGGTGAGGGTCCAGTTGAAAGTTTCCTTTTCTTGTGAGGTCGCATGGAATTGCACACTGGCACACCCCACAGAGTTGACCGCTACCCGATTGGTGCCGAGATGCAGCATGTGTCTCTTTAATTTTTGTCCATCCCTTGTCAGGTCATTGACCAAAGATCCCTCATCTCTTTCACGAAAGACACAACACAGACAAGAAAGCGCGAACATGAACCAGAGCTTTGTCTTCTCGGTCCTGCTTTAGGACTTGCGTGCTTGAACTGCCATTATTAGAACATTACAGTATATGGTATAGAATTCGCATATATATGTTTTTGTTCCTTCCGCAAAAAGGTGGCTTGCACGCCTCTCCTTGGTCCCGTTCATCCCTGCAACATGTGCATGAGGGCAATCTTGCATTCTTTGGCTCCTTGGATTCTTTCATGGCCTGAATGGGTTTGTGCACGAAAGATTATTGTCAAATTGCATGTGGTGACATTGGATTCAGGTTTGAATCCCGTTGAATCCATGCCTGTAGCCATAAGTGAGAGATCCGTTCTTTTTTGATTTCATGGCCCATCGCACGTCATTTTCATCGCGTCCATGGGGTGCTTTCCCTGTTGCCCAACGGTTCTTCACTGCAAATTGATGGGAAAACTGCTTCCTTCACAGGTTCTGAATTTGTTGCCTTTTTGGAAGCAGTCCATACATGAAACTATCTTGAGTTTTTCTAGGGCGACGCTGGCTTTGAAAGTGATTTAGATGTGGCTGGGGCCAATGCGGCAGAGTTGCAGGTTGCATTGAAAGGATTCAGCGATGATGAAGAAGCAGCTTGGTACATTGACTTGACTAGAGGAGCTTTGCGTCAAGCCTGTTCTGAGACGCCGCCTAGCAATCGTCTGACACCTTCAGTTCTATTGACAGACAAAGCCATGTTCTTTCAAGTGGTCCCGAGCACAGACTCTGCCTGAAACCCTTATAATTGCCAGGGTCCAGTTTGCGGCCGCGCTGTGAAACCGTGGGCCCGAAAAAGGGTTGCTGTTGAAGCCAACGGCAAAAAACGCGCTGCCCCGTAAAAAACTTTGTGTTTGTATGTGTTTGTGTGAGACGGAGGACCCCATGAAGAATCTTTTATGCTGCCTATGTGTTGCGGTGTTCGTTGATTTTCTTTGTGTGTGATAAGTGTGATATTTATGCATTGAAGCATTGTTGGCGATAGAGGGGTCCCAATTATCGACGAAGACGCATGAAGAGGTACGAAGACGCATGAAGACGCATGCAGAGGTTCGAAGACGCATGAAGACGCATGCAGAACGTATTACATCAATCTTTACGGCTTTCAAAGCAAGAGAAGAAAGAACAACTCTCACTCACTCACACACGCTCACACTCACACTCACTCTTCACTCACACTCACTCTTCACTCACATTCACAATCACTCTCACTCTCACTCACACTGACACTCCACACTCACTCACACTCACACTCAAACTCGCACTCGCTCTCTCTCTCTCTCTCTCTCTCTCTCTCTTTCTCTCACACTCACTCACTCTCACTCTCACTCACACTCACTCCCACTCTCACTCACTCCCACTCCCGCCCGCACTCATTCACTCTCACGCACTCTCACTCACACTCACTCTCACCCACACTAAAACTCACTCTCACGCGTCGCGCATCGTCACGCATCGTCACGCAGCGTCACGCATCGTCAGCGAAAATCGGACACCTTCACAAACCTACTCTGTGTATCTCTGTGTCATCTATTACAATGGAGACCGTCGACCAAATTGTGGTGCTTTTAGTTGGTGAACTCTTCAAACGTTGACGTGCACAAACTGGGGTATGACTACTGGGCAAGTGACCACATGTGTGGCTGGAATGTAACAAACTACAGCTTGCAAGAGGTTGATGAAAACGTGCACAGTAAAACATAGTTTCTGCCAAAATTGACGAAAACTTGTGGGGCGCAAATCATGCAGGACCAAAAACGCCCTACACAAAGCAACCCAGCAAATTGAACATTGTACTCCGAACTTCCACTTTGGCAGGTGTGTGTATGTGACAGGCGCAACGAACCTTGAGCACCATGTGAGTCACGCGGGAGTTCGCCAGTTGGAACCTCACAGGAGTCTGTTTCGTGGACAGGAAAGCGGGCTCGGTCAACAGGCAACCAAGAGCCGCACTGAAGCCGAAACGGGGCCTGAAGCAACGGGCGGGCCCCCGACACCGAACAAACGTGTGCGCCCTGGTCTCCTTCGTTCGCACTTCTTCGAATCGCCCTGGCCTCTCCGAATTTCTTTGGATGGCACACGTACACTGGGTCTGGGTTTCCAAGGCATTGTTTGCACCAACTTTGCGTTCTCGGATGTTGATGAGCCTTGATGAGATTGAATCTGTGTTCGCGCATGTGAGATCCGCCCAAGTTGGTGTCACCAAGTGTGCTTCTGGCAAAGCTGGGGGTGCAAAAGGATTTTGGAATACCCCAGCGCGACTGAACGTTTTTCTGGGAACGCGCGGAAGGACAACGCAGCCATACGCAGCCCTCGACTGCAAGGGTGGCATGCTATCGCTTGCTTTGGAGGCGGGCAGAACGCCGAATGCGGGATAATAGACCATTGGCCCGCAACTGTATCAACTCGGCCATACATGCATGCAAATGATGTATCGGCTCCATTGCACCGTATGAGGATGAATGGCTGGCCATAGGTGGTTGGACATGAGGTCCAACAGCCTAAGGCCAAGGGCCAAGAGGCATGAACTACAGGCCGGTGTGGTTCGATTGCGCATCTGTCTTGTGGCTTCAACAATGGGACAACAACCAAAGTAGCCCACTAGGGCGGAATCCAAGACGCAACCACGCACAAGTTCAACAAGGCATGCAAACATGTTCCCATAAAGGCAATTCGACATACTTTAAAGTTTGACAGGGATGAACTCAGAAGGCCATCCGGGCTGAGAGCGCAACAGGCGTTCATTCAGCACGCATGGCAGGGAGGTGTTGTGGGCAGCACAGAGCCACTTCTTGGCTTCACCCCATTCCAAGTCAATGCTCTGGTTGGACACAGGCTCGTGAAAACCCGGCCCGTTTGCTCCAAGAAGTCTGGGCTCCAAGAAACGCAGGCAGGCCGGTGCAACTGAGTGAGTGAGGGCCACTTCGTTGGGTTTTTCCGGCTGCTTTGCTGACTTGAGGGCTTGACTTCACTGCCTTCATTGGCCGCCATGGACTAGACCTGAGGTGGAAACGACAGTGGTGGATCTGCCTTCAGAGATTCACAATGCATTTGTACCATGCAAAGCACATGCATTGTGAACCTTTTCTTCGAATGAACCACGTTGTTGACCTGAAGGGTGCACATGCGGCCTTTGAGTTCCCAGCCCAAGCTGTCGTCGCTCACAATCGGCAGCTTTCTTCGTAGGGCACCGCGCGGGGTGTTACCGACCCCGCAAAAGGTGGCCCGACGCCAGTCACCACGGTTGTACCAGGCCGCCCACACCTTGCACACTGCACTGCACCAAGGCATGCTCGCCGTCCTGGATGCACCGGACCAAGCAATGCTGGCTTCCCAGTCAGGCCCCTTAACAGACCGAACTTTCACCACCATGCCCCTGCGACACATGACTTATCCCTCCCACCTCTACCGGGTCCTCCTTCGCCCGCTTCGCCTCCCACTCCCTTTCTCCGAAGTCACGTGTTTGTGCTGTCGTGGCTGCCTACGCGCAACGCAACGCATTCTAGGAGAGGACAGGGAACTACAGTGCCAGAAACATCAGAAACCGTTCCTTCCAACCTGCCCGCCCTCCCCTTGCAGTCCACTGACAACGTGGACGGGGACGCGCCGCTCCTCAACGAGCTTGGCCTCCCAGTCGCAGCTGGAGCGCAACCTAGCCCCAACGGTCTTCTCTGACGCGGCTGCGTTGTTTCACCCCACACCGGCCACAAATGTGGCCGCACGCGTGCAGCTCGCGGGAAACACAACAAAAACATGGAAAACGTTTTTTCCATCAAAATTCGCATTTTCCTTACGACATGGGGTGTCTGAGGACTACATTGAGTACCCATGTTGTAAGAAATTTATTGTGAACGATTTTGTAGGGGTACGTTTGGTGACCTCACTGGGTGGCAGGCGGTGCCATGTTGCAAGCGACCAGAGGATTTATATTTTGCAAAGATACGCGTATTCTAGGAACTAAAAACAAGCAAAATTAAAAAATCAAACATATTGTAAGCGAATCAAACACCATGCCCAGGATCACATTCAAGGTTGACTCTGTTTGACATTTGCGGGGCGTGACTTTTGGCGTTGACGTTGCCTGAGATCAAAATATGCTTTTTGCACCCATCAAAAATGTTTGTTAGCAGGGCCTGGCAACCCTAGCATTTTGTAAGCGTCATCTCTCTGATCCTTTTTGCACCGCAGAAGGTCACGATTGTGTTTATACTGGCCAGTCTCCAGCTGTGCATGGGCTGCTGACTGTTCTTATACTGGCCAGTCTCCAGGGTAACACAAACCATGTCTCATACATCCACCAGTTTTTGCAACTGACCGTCGCCCCTCGGATGTTTGCGCACTTGGAGACTGGCCAGTATAAAGGCAGTCCCCGGTGCTGATGCTGTAAGCTCGGACTGGCACCGGAACCCGCACCAGCACCGGCGCCCAGCACCCAGCACCAGCACCCAGCTCCAGCACCGGCACCAGCAACCTGCCTCCACCACGCGCAGCCCGCTCACAGCACCGTCACCGGCAGTGGCGCCCGGCCAGCAGCGGCACCCGGCACCAGCACCAGCAACCTGTTTGCACCACCCGCACCAGCTCACAGCACCAGCGCCAGCACCGGCGCCCGGCACCCAGCACCACCACCGGCACCAGCAACCTGTCTCCACCGCGTGCACAGCGAGCTCACACCACCAGCACCGGCGCCCAGCACCCAGCACCAGCACCGGCACCAGCAACCTGTCTCCACCACGTGCACAGCCAGCTCACAGCACCACGACCGGGACCCGGCACCCCCTCATAATTCTTACGGAACCCCCCCTCCAAGATCTGGCGATGTACGGGAGAATGTCCATGCGAGATTCATAACATTCCCAGGAATGATCGAGACAATAAACATACAACGGTACCAAAGACACATGGGGGGGGAGGGGGAGGAAAAATGTAACATATATTTTCTGACGTCCCACCCAACTCAACTCCTATACTACAATACTTTCAAGGGGGGTGTGATCAAGCATAATTCACACTTGTCGTGCCTTTTGAATCTGTGCGATTTTTTTAAAGCAGTTTAAGCAGGAGCGAATCTGGTATATTTTTCAATCATTGTCACATTATTATGGTATCTTTTTGCGATTAGGTTCGTGAGCAGTTTGCGCATCCTGGCCTGTAGGGTAGGTCAAGGGCGTTAGGGGTGGCCAGAAACTTGAAACGAGAGCTTTTCCGCGTCATTGCAAAACAATGTTTGTGTGCACACTTTTTCATAGGTTGGTCATCACCAGCTTACATTTTGTTTCTGCGGAAGCAGCTTTTGAACTGCAAACAGCGGTCTGTTAGTAAACTGGTACACTTCTCATTTGTGCGTGCCTTAGACACTTGTGGTGTGAGTACCACTTGTCCAACTTCACACTCCTCCTTCACGGTCGGAGTGGAAACTTCGTCCGGGACCTTTTCACATCTGCTCAGGATGCGGGTCCATAAACTCAAAACATTCGCGCATCTTCTGATGCATCTCTTCGGCCATGTGGCGGTCTCCCGCTCTCGTGGCGTGGTACCACGTGGCCTCGATCTTTGCCAGCTCCTGTCGAGCTTTCAGATCTGCCCTATTGTAGGGACGGTTGTAAAAAGCAAATTTGGCCGCTGGAATCTCTATTGGTTCCGGCTGCCAAGCATCAGGATCAGTTGGCCCTTGCTCAGGTGTGGTCGTGCTTTCCATCTCCTCATCGTCCTCTCCAGGACTAGGCTCTGGCTCCATCTGCGGACTGGATGCCTGAACCACTTCTCGAGCGATCTCCAGGTACTCGATGGGGATGTCCACTACCTGGCCGCTGTCAAGCTCCACGGTAGCCGTTTCCCCACTCAACATCCTTTCATCTCCGTGGTCATCTCCATGATCATCTCCACCTTCTTGTGAAGGCCCAGGTTCATCCATGGGAATCCTGGCATCTCCTTGCTCTTGTCTTCTTTGGTTGACCACATCCCACTGAACTTTGAGATGTAGCCCTTCATGCCGCCGATTCATCTTCTCCAGGAATTTCAAAGTCTCCCATTCTAGGCCGTCACGGATGGAATGATCTTCGACGTAGCCACCTCTATAGATCAGCGCTCTGTGGATTCTCTGGGTGTAGTCTGCCTGCATGGACCACACTCGATCTTGCTCCTGTCCAGCACTGGTGTGATTGTATCTCACCACTTCCAGCTCATGCTCCAGGATCACAACTCTGTCCTGCAGGTCCTTGAACTTCCTCCGAATCCACCATACCATGAAGATCACCGCCGCAATCATGATGAGGTAGAAGAGCTTGTCGATGTAGTTCGTACTCTCTGATAGGTCTGGTCCCACCCTTGCTCCAGTAGCCAACTCAAGACCGCTGACCAAGACCAGCCTATTCAAGTACTTCGCAATCTTCATCACTTTTCCTCGCTCAATGTGCTGCTCACTGAACTGTTCGTGCTCCTTCTGGCCAACCCGTTCTCCTTCTCCATCTCGGGCCTGCAACCAATAGAGCAAAAGTTTGAGGCGCTGCTGGGATAGTGGTTTTGTGCCGATATCCGCAACATTGCGGACTGTTCCCACCTGTCTGACTTCAAGCTCTCCAGCAGCCACTTTATTCTGGCACCACAACAATTTTCCACTAACGTGGCGTAGTTTTCCTGCACCACGTTTGCAAGCGATTTGTCGTGTAGCTGAATTGTCCACCCAGCAAATGTGATGCACTTCATCTCCGGTCAGGAACTGCAGGCTGTGCTTCAAACAGATTCCATCGCATGCCCCTGAGACCAGGGCATGGAGCTCACTCTCTGCAGATGATAAACTAACCACCTTCTGTCCCCTCGATGAACAGTGCACCACCACGCCATTGATGGCATGTACTGCTGATGAAGTACTCCGCCTCGTAGCCCTGTTTCCACTCCAGTCTGCATCTGTATATGTCTCCAGGAGCCATAAAAACGGGCTGTGGGTGTTCATGCCTTCACCTCTCTTCGGCATTGGGAGCATCATGGACTGGTTTGTTGTCTCCTTCAAATATCCAAGGAACTTCTTCATCTTCTGGATGGAGATCTCGGTGGGACTTGACATCTTCCCTGCCAGTTCCTTGATGCAGAAGGCAATGTCGCATCTTTCTTGGGCCAAATAGATGCCCATACCAACCACAGATCGGTATATTGCAGCTTGGTCCGGTGGGATCGTACTTGAGCCATCGAAATCCTGAATGTCCGCAGTAGCTGGGACACGTTGCTTCCTCACTGGCCCAAAGTAGTCCTCGAAGGTCTTCACCATGTTCGCTGCATACCCTCCGGGCTTGACCAACAAACCTTCTGCAGTGAAGATGTACTTTCTCTTCAGGAATGAGAATTCCTCACCATACTCCTTCACCATGTTTACCTCGATGTCAAACTTCTCCTTCATGCGGGTGATGCACTCAACTACTGGCTTCTCCCTTCCTGTGAACATCACATCATCAACATGGATTAGGATCGTCACGAGGTCTTCTCCGGTGCCTCTCTTTCCCAGGCATGGGTTGATGATGTCAAACTCAAAGCTTTGCTCCTCGATGAGGTAGGATCGAAGGTATTCATACCAAGCTTTGGCACCTATCCTCTGACCTGGGAGGTTCCGTAGAACTTTGTACCCCCCCATGGTGGTGACAATCCTCAATGGCCTTTCCTGTGGAACTTGAAGAAAGGCATCTTTGACATCTAAAGCTCCAATCACCGGCTTGCCCTTGGTGTGCTCATAGTCCATCTCTGAACTTGCAGCTGTCAAGAAGAGCACTGGCAACAAGCGTAAAGCATGCTGACCGCTGGCGGGACTGTAGACATCATCTCGCTTATCCACAGCATAGTCCCTCGCAACCAGCCGTGCCCTCCTCAGCCATCTCTTGTAGCTCTTCTTGTCATGGCCCACATAGGTCTTGATCCTCCAATCATAGACAAACCTTGTGGTGAGCACATCCAGGTTGGCTTCTTCTGGCTTCAACTTCTCAATAACGTTCATCCGTGTCAATCTCCTTTCTTCCACCTTTCGAGCCACTGCATCCACCTCTTCTGGGGGTTGTGGAGGCGTCTGGGTCAACGGATGATCCGACCACAGCTCCTCTGGAATTGCACCCACCTCCAGCTCTTCAACCTCCTCTTGTCCTCCTTCGATCTCTAGGCTCTCCACATCGATGACCTCATCCAGGTGGTACATATCTTCTCCAGCCACATGAACACGCTCCACCCTTCTCTCAATCAGGGCCATTCTTGAAGCCGATGAAGATTGCCCTTCTCTCTCTGGCTCTTCAACTCGCAACCTCTTACTCTCAGGCTCGACTCGCACCGCTGATGAAGGTGGCGGGAGTTTCCTCAGAATCTTCCCTTCAGGAGGTACTCCTTCTTCGCTTTCCCATGGGAGTGGTGGAATCACCATAGGAATATCTCCTCCTGGACCCCTGCCCTCAGGATGCTCTGCAAGAACTGGGGGCGTAGCTGTTCCTGTATTGGGCTCATTCAATTGCGGGGCACTCGGTGCTGGTAATCCTTCAACAGCAATTTGTAGGTCGGCCTGTTCTCGTTCGTGGCGAGCTTCTTCAATCTCTTGCTCATGTTCTGCCAGTCCCTCCTTTGATTGTGCATATCTCTTCACTTCCTCGGCCTCCTCATCCTTATACTTGAAGAAAACCGATTCCAGCGCTGGCATTGATCCAGTCCTCAAGGGTATCCCTGTCACAGCACGTTTGGTGGGGATGATCCTCCCACCAAAGTTCGTTTGATATTCCCAGCTGGCCGTCATGAAGTTCTGGTAATAGCTGAGAAAACCTGTCCAGGGTCTGTTAACTCTCCTGATTGACCTCGTCAACATAATCTGGCTCCCATCGCCCACAATCCAAGCGTCCTGGCCATCTGTCTTTCCCAGGAAAAGAGCCATCCTCCAGCGTGGGTTGCCCTTTCCACTCTGTGGCTTCACATAGGCATAGACCGGGCATCCGAATGGCACAATTGCGCCATCATAGCTTCGTCCATGCACCAACTCATAGCTGGTGATGCCCTTCGTAGCTTGGTACCTGTTCAGGAGCCAACATGCGTGTCGTGAGGCCCAACTCCACAAAGTGTGGTTTGTGTTGTACTTCAAACCTGTTCTCTCTGCAACATCCGACATCAATGTGCACGCTAGCCCACGAACACGCTGAATAGCATTCTCGGCCAAGCTGTTGCCTGCAGAGTCTTTCACCTTGGTCGTATACAACCTTGTCCTCAGGCCCATCGAATGCCGGCTATTCAACACAATCCTCAACAATGACCTCATCGTGGGCTCGTTATCGGCATAGAGGCCCACTTCAACATGTCCAAGGCTTTGGATGAAGGTCATAATCTCGCGAGCCATCAAGCTGAGCTGTCCCTTCGACTTCAACGGGACTGAGCCGAGCGCTCCTGTCTGGCTGTCCACCAAGATCATCCACAGGGCCGGCTTGAGCTCTCGAATTCTCAGCTCCTCAGCTTCCTTGGACTCTTCCTCCTCGTACACATCAATGACCATCTCTTCATCCTCCTGACCCCTGTCTAAGGGCTTTGGATCACGATCAACTTCTCCAGCCTTGGTGTAGCATAGGTCCAATGAAATGATTGGAATGCCACTCAACCGTGAAGCTCCAGTCCTCATATGCCGGTCAGGTCGGCCTCGATGTTTCAGGCATGCCGGGCACCAAGGTTGATACGGCACATGGGTCAGGCAATGCTTCTCCTGCTCCTCCTGTGACGGGACCGGGATGACTGGTTGTTCTCTGGGCTGTCGAGCTACCTGCATCTGGGCTGCGGCCACTGCTTCTGCTGCTGCTTTGAGCTCCATCTCCTTCATGTGACTGACCAGTCGCTGGTAACACCTCAATCGACTTCCCGACTGGCTCACACCAAAGAAGTTGCATGCCGCTCTCAACTGTCTCAGCGGGCTGACTGATGTGAGCTCAATGCCATTGACCATGATGTGATCAGGAATGCCAGGCCCCATAGCTAGCCTAGCCTCCTGCTCGACTTCTCCTCCTGCCTCTTCCACTCTCTCAGCAGGCTGCTCTTGCTCTGGGATCTCAATCTCCTCCAACGGCACCTCATGGTCACGGACCATCATGGGCTGCTCATCGATATGGAGTCCAGTGTCCACTTCAAAGCCCATCTCTTCCACACTCATGGCCTCCTTGGTCAAGATGGTGATGACCATGACATTCTCCCTTGCGCCCTCAATCTCCTCTTCCTGGTTGAAGATCCGATGAAGATCCTCACACATCTCCAGAAGTTGCCAAGCACCAGCAACCTTTGCCAACGTTGTCCTCTTCCAGCTCACTGCCGATGGGATGCTACCCACGTACTGCGGACTCTGCAAGGTCTTGGCCAGGTGGATGCCAATCCATCTGTCTCCCAAGTCCTTCCATCCTGTCTGGAACCTTGCCTTCTCCTCAAGGTCCTCTTTGAGCTTTGCCTCAAGGACTCTCACCACCTGTGGCTCGATCGAGATAGTTCGAACACTACCTTCTGCCACCAAGCTCTTGTTCTGTAGGCGCAATGGGATCTTGACCTCATGATCACCTGAACCATACACCAGGGAATGATCTGCAATTCCCCAGCCACTCTCCATCAGCCGTCCAAAAGACAAGATCGGCTGTGAAATGCCCTTGGAAAAATGAGCCTTCTCGTAGATCTGGATCTCCTTGCCACTCTCCGCCTCGAACACGAAGCAGACACTCTTGTAGCCCTCAATGGAAATCTGTTCCCCTTGAGCATCTTGCAACAGCGGTCCATCCTCCTCAACTTCCACACCAGCCTCCAGGTAGGAGATTGGGAGAACTGTTGCATCTGCCCCAGAGTCCACGATGATGGGGCATGTCTCACCAAGATCCTGCCCTCTTCCTCCAGCCTGAACCATCATAATGCTCAGCTCCTTCTCGTCGCCCTTGTTGAAGCTCTCCTCATCCAGGCTGTAGAACTGAATCATCCTCACCTGACCATCATGCATCTTTCCCCTCAAATCAAAGATCAGGGGCTTCTCAAATTCTTGTGAAACCGGGCTCAACTCCATGATCCTCTTCACGGTCGCCGTCTTTGCAGTAGTGGCCTGACTCCCACTTGTCGATGTCCACGTTGATGAGGCATCTCCCTGACTCTGGGTCTGCTGCTGTGGTGAGCCATCTGCCACTTGCCGAACTCGCCAGCAGTCTCGAGCAAGGTGACCGGGCTTGCCGCAGGTGTAGCAAACCTTCACTTGGCCTCCATCGCCTTTTCCTTTCTGGCCTTTTTGAGCGTCACCCTTGCCGTTGCCCTTCTGCTGGTTCTTCCCTTGGCCATAGTCCGAGCCCTTCTGCTGGACCTTTCCTTTTCCTTTCGAATTCTTGGCATCACCTTTGCCCTTGCCCTTGAAGTTCGAGGCGTCCTTTCCTTTTTGCTTCCCTTTGCCCTTCTCACCTTTCTGGCCAATGCGATCGATCTCCATTGGCGCAGGTCCTCCGCTGTCCTGACCCATCATCATCGTTGAGCTCCACTTCAACGTAGCGTTGTCATACTGGATGATCGCCTCACGGAGTCTTGTATAATCCTGGCTTTCTGCTACGTGGAGCTGTAGCCACATCTTCAACTGGCCACTCACACACTTCATCAGGATGGCAAACTTCAGGCTGTCTTCCAACTTGCTTCCAGTGCGCTCATACTCGATGAAGGCCTCTTCGAGGCGAAGCAGCTGGGTCAGTATGCCACCCTTCTTCATGTCGAACTGGCCCCACTCCAAGATCATCGTGAGGAGTCCTAATGACCTGTTTTTGCTAGCTGGTTCGAGTGACTGGACCAGCATTCGGTATGCCTCCATGCCATTGGCCTCCTTGACCTGCTTGATAAGGGACAGCGGGCGATGTCGGACTAGTGAGGCGAGCAAGGCATATAGGAATGACCCTCTCTGTCTCTCCTCATCTGACTGCAGGGACGTGTCGACGGGGCGATCTGGATGCTCTCGAATCTCCTTGATGTCCTCGACGAAACCTGCATCCAGCGAAGCAAGATATTGCTCTAAGCCCCAGCTGAAGTCACGCCATAGGGAAAGTTCATCTTCACGGGACTTGGGCTCGTAACTGCATGGTTTGGGCAAGACTCGAAACCATGCTCGATCATCACCTCCGGACTTCTTGTTAATAGCCTCAGCCGCCAAGCGGGCTGCAACGCTCGCCTGCTCAGCAGCTTGCACCATCCTCAGGGCCAACTCCTGCCCTCCAACCTGTGCCCCAGTTGGGGATCCAGCCGGAGATCCCGCTGGTGAGCCGAAAGGCTCTCCACCACCAAATCCTGCCATGCTCCTTGACAAGGACCTCTTTGGGGATCAGGATGTAGGCCCCAACACCTCCAGCAACAAAGCGACCAGCGGCCGAAATGGCGGGCCGCCCCTCCGGATTGGGTCCTGTCCGGAAAACCCTCTGCTTCCTGGAGCCTCCAGCGAAACCCTAAGGAGTCGCCTTCTCAGGCTCCGCTACCACGCGGAAGCAGCTTTTGAACTGCAAACAGCGGTCTGTTAGTAAACTGGTACACTTCTCATTTGTGCGTGTCTTAGACACTTGTGGTGTGAGTACCACTTGTCCAACTTCACAGTTTCCTTTCATGCGTTCAGTGCACATATCTCCCAGCCTGAATGGAAGTAACTTACATTTTCTTAAAAATTGTAACCTGAAGAAAGGGGAGGTTCCCATGTTGGCTCATATACGTACCTTCAAAATGTAATAGTACATTTGTTAGGCCAAAGCCATAGGAACATGTATTGGGAGGTCCCCCCTGCAAAGGGGTGGTGTTGTAATTACAAATTACCCTGAGAGGCTGAATCAATGATGGATGCCCACGTCGAATGACCACCAAAGTCAGAAACAATTTGGAGTGACAGATTGTCCCGGCAAATGCTGCTTGCCATGTGCACCGGCATAATGTTCTGACGCTTGTTTTGGGATCAAATTTGGCGCGTGTTCAAGCACAGCGCCTGGCATCAACGCGGGGGCATGTTTTGGACCGTTTTCCAACGTCCTTGTTGTCATGCTTTCTGAACATTTCCCTCATGAAGTTTCGCATGTATTCTTCATGCCGTGCAGTCGGGAGGCTGCAGCCTGCCCAGCTGGTTGCGGCCCTGGCCGGACATATTGAGCTGTGCCCAGCACGCACAGCTGTGGCGCTCTGCCTGGAACTAGGCTGCGCTGGCCAGTTGCCAACACCATCCCGCACCCGTGGTGTGCCACGGAACCGCCCTCACCATCGCTGAAGCGCGCCGACGACCTCCGCTGTTTGCGGGCCTGCTCCTTTAAATTGGGTCCGGCGCCGGGCCTTGCTCCACGCCCTCTGCAATCAATTTCGCAGTTACTGCACGTCCTTAATTAGGGGAGCGTCTTGCGCACGAAAAAACATTCACGCGACGCATTTCCTTTCTTGGGTCTCACATGTGGGTTTTCTGCACTTCTGCAACTTTGATCGAGCGCAGCAAACCGCAAAGTGGGCTCAAAGTAGCCCAGCCAACCCGAAGCAAGTTTGCGAACATGTCTGCGAACCGGGCTGTGTTTGATGTGTTTCAACGTTATGACAAAGACAGGAATGGCGTGATTAGCCGGGAGGACGGAGCGCCAGGGAAAGCAGGGGAAACATGGGGAAACAGGGAAGGCAAACAACTGTACCAGAGGTAGCTTGGACCCGTTCTGCCTGTGTCGTAGTGGCCTGTATTGGTTCCAGTTCCGTGCGATTCCAAACCAGCTTTTTGAACCCAGGAGCTGGTTGAAGTGCTGAAAACCTTGGACGAAGACAGCTGGGACGATACCAGCATCGACTCGCTGCTTGCTGGGGCCGACAGCAATGGTGATGGTGCTCTGCAAGTGGTTGAATTTTTGAGCTGGATCCTTGGACCGACTTGGGTTGAAAACCCTGAACATTTATCAGTTGCTGTATCAATGAAGTTGTCAACCACGTCAAATCCAGCCCAACAGACAATCAAGGGCGTTCAGCTAGACATTGAATTTTTTGATAAAACACTTGATCAGGGCGAAACTTGTGGCCAGCAGAAAAGGTTCATTGAGAACAACTGTCACTTCTGTAAATGATCGATGCGCATATTTGCCGTTCTAAGTCCAACACAAACAGTACACGTTGTTTTGCAACTACGTTGTTCTCGCATCACAAAGTTTGAGCCCACCAGTTTTTCACCCCTTTTTGTTTTTGTTTTGCAGTTTTTTTGTGGCATTTTACTTCCAGCAAACTCTTCCATTCTTCAATGCGTTGCGTTGCATTCAAACAAACTTTTGTTCCTAGACCCTGCTAAAGGTTGTTCCGAATCAGCCAAGAATACATGGAGGGAGACCAAATGTTCAAGAATAGTTTGGCCCACCCTCGGCCTGGCAGGCATAATGAGTTCTTGCATAGGTTTTTTCACCTCTGGGTCAGCCTCGCGTTTTGGTATTCAGTCTGCCCCTGAACTGGTTTGTACTACAGTGTTTGTGCCTACTTGAATGGCAAGGCACCAATGAAAACTTTCGCTGAGCCAACTACTTCATCAGCTGTTTCATCAGCTTGAGACTACCAATGTGTGCTTGTGAGTGAGTTGATCCAGATTGAAGAGCACTTGCGAAAACCATCCTGGTTCCCCATTGAAAGCTTTCCTCCACATTTTTTGAGCCGTGAACCCCCCGAAAGTAATTTAACATTAACAGGTTTTCAAAAGCGCTTATGTCACTGCAGAATTGACACCCCGTAGTGAATCCTACTGAAACATTTCCTGGAAGTGCGAAGTGGGATTGGACAGGTTTTTCTCGAGAATCTAACTTCTGGACTCGGGACATTTTCGTTGTCCTGGAAGTAAGAAGGGGAAGGTGCTTCCAGACGCTTGCAGTGTGGGAGTTTGGACAGAATTAAACTATCATTGGATGAAACATTGGGAAACTTGGAAACTTAGGGAAAACTAGTGTGATCAGTTCGATCTACTTCCTCCCTGGAACAAAGAACACCGGGCTGATTGGTCGTAAGCGGACCCCTCATGCCTCTTTTCTCCCACGTCGGATGGCATTCAGCAGACCTGAACAGTTGTTCAAACGAGTGGCACGCAACTGGTCTATGTGATGTCGATTGATGTTGATGATTAATGTTGTGATTTTGTCAGAACTGAGCATGTGCACCCTGCCACAAGGATGACACGCACGAAATCATGTGTGTGTAACATAGCGGTTCAAGGTTTGCGGAAAAGGCCGCGACTTTCGGATGGTAGCGGAGCACTGGTTCCGACCGGTGCGATGATGCTACCCGGCCGCGCCCTGGCTTGGTGCCATGTCGCATGGCAGGTTTTGTTCCTGCCGACGGAGCACCTCACGAAGGAAACTGCATTGGTCAGTCCCGCCAATGGCAGTAGCACGCAAAGCTGGATGACAGAGGGCTCCTGGGACAGCAATTCGACGATGCTGGACGAGCAGCATGTGGTGACTGTGTTTGAGGCCTGGCATGAGGTTGCAAGTGGGTTCAAGGCCTACGAGGTGAGCAGGATGAGCAACAAAGGAGCCACAAGCTTTGAGTTGAAGTTGTTGAGAAGGAGGCGCAGGTCGAGTGGCATGCAGGTGAAGAGTTGTGAAAGTGGTGAGGTTGTGTGTGAGAAGATGGTCACAGGCTTCATGGACTGTGGGCCCGGAGAGGTCATGGCAGGTCGAACATGGCCGTTGAGGACGGAAGTTAAGAGCAGACAGATCTTCACCGAGGAGATGAATGAGAGTTCAACCATCGAAGACTTGAACCAGAGTGTTGAAAGCCCAACAGATGAACTTGTGGAAGCGAGCGAGTTGAATCTGGCAAGGATGAACAGGTTCTTCGAGGCCATTAGTTTGTTGATGTGGTCGATGAGCGAGAGCAGTGATTTCTTGAGAGAAGTCTTGCATTGGCCATTCATTCGCAACCAGAGGCATTATGAGCTGTTGAGCACGGTGTTGAAAATGAAGGAGAAGCTGAAGCAGTTTGAGCAGGCAGTTGTTCATACAGGTCGTACATTGTTGGCTGAAGAGTTGACAGGTTGGTGTATGATGGCTTTGAGCAGCGTGTGGAGAAGAACAGGTGTGACAGGTTGTTGGGTTGCATGGATCCTCAGCTTGTCAATCACCTGGTTGATGAACCGCTTGAGCTGGACAGCAAGTGTGAGGCGATCTTCGAGGACAGAGAAGAAGAAAGTAGCTAGGAGGAAGAGTGAGTGCAGGTTGCAGGTACGGACATTGGTTTTTCTAAGCTTGGTGCGATCCACTCAGTGCATGCAAGCTGATGAACAGTTCTTCCAACAGATGTCGCAACTTGCAGCTGCAGCCACGAATGCAGCAAGTGCAGCCGAGCATGCATTGACAGCATTGCAGACGGCAGGTGGAGCTTCGAGTTCAAGTTCGAGTGCAGGTGTGGCTGGAACACTGCAGGCTGGATTGACGGCCGCATCCAAGGTGTTGAGAAACCCAGACACTTTTGATGGAAGTGATCCCCATGGCTTCTTGACGTGGAAGTTTGTGTTCACGAGCTGGCTGACATTTGCAGAGCCGAAGTACAAAGCTTTTCTAGAGAAAGTTGAGGAATTAGATCACATGCCGGCAATGTCTGCATATACAGAGGATGAACAGATGTTTTCAACCCGGTTGTTTGCAATCCTGACCAGCTACCTCAAAGAACGATGCTTGCACCTGGTCAGATCAGGCATGGAGCAGCGGAATGGTTTCGCATTGTGGAAGGAGCTTCACAAGGAATACCTTCCAAGCACTCGGGCACGAAGTCTGGCCCTTGCTCAGGCCCTGGCAAGCTATCCCTCGTTTGCCAAGGACAAGACAGTGCTCGACAATGTGCTCAGCTACGAGCAGTTGGTGCAAGAGTTTGAGAAGATGTCAGGAACAACATACCCACAAGAGTTGAAGGCAGCAACATTGATTCGATGCAGTGAGAACAGGTTGAGAGAGCGCTTCCAGCTCACCATCAAGGAGACGACCACCTACAATGAGATCAGAGAGGCTGTTCTGTCACATGAGCAGGCAAGCAAAACTTGGTCGCAGGAGTCGATCATGAAGTCCTTGAATGTGAGCCCCGATCCTAACGGTCCAGCGCCGATGGAGGTGGACCGAGTGCAAGAGAAAGGTAAAGGAAAGGGCAAGTACAAAGGAAAGGGCAAAGACAAAGGCAAGAGTTGGTGGCAGTTTCCTTTTGGTGGCCGTGGAGGACAGCAGAAGGGCAAAGGCAAGTTCGAGAAAGGTGGTAAGTCCAAAGGAAAGAACAAGGGCAAGCAAGGTGGCAAGTCAAAGGGCAAACAGAAAGGTAAAAGCAGCGGCAAGAAAGGTTCCGATGTTGGTCAAAACCAGTGCAGAGTGTGTCATGGCTATGGTCATTGGAGCCGCGATTGTCCACAGAGGGTTCAGCAGATTACAGAGACCAATGTTCAACAGCAGCAAGGTCATCAGATGTCAACAACAAACACAACAGCTAGTGCTTCGAATGCATCGACCTTGAACACTGCAGTGAGGAGGATTTTCCACATTGGTCCGCCCTCAGTGAGCACCTATGCTGACAGTTCTGTTTGCGTGGTCATTCAGGAGATCAATGAAGAGGAAGTTGTTGAGACTTGCAGAAAAGTGGTGATCCTTGATAGTGGATCAGATGTCTCATTATTGCCCTTGAGCTACGCCAACGAGAACATTGGTGAGAGCAACGTTCGACTTCAAGACTGCCAAGGTACAAGCCTAAGGACTGCAGGACAGCAAGATGCAACGTTGGTGGTGTTTGATGCAAAATCTGGTGAGGAAGTTGAGATTCACCACCGGTTTTTAGTTGGAAATGTCCACAACTGCATTTTGTCCTTGGGTGAGCTCTATAAGAGTGGATGGATGTTGAAGAGCGATGGTCCAGAGCAGTTCTTGATTTCGCCAGATCAAGAGGCGAAGATTCCAGTGATGTTCCAACGCAACTCGTTTGCCATTGAGGCCATGATTTGCCAGGTGACGGCAACAGAGATTGACCAGGAGTTGTATGAAGTGAGGGCAGTGATCAGGCTCAGCCCGAACTACGAGCCTGAACTACCCTATGGCAGGTGGGATGTCACGAACAACCATCCCCACATGAGGAGCGTTGGAGTTCACTTCGCCGATCCGAGAGCAGTTTGGTCAGCAAACTTTGCATTCCGTACAACATTGATTCAGAAGGTGATCAATCCAGAAGAAGGTTGGCAAGTTGTGGAGGTGGCACAAAAGTTTCTGGAACAGGAGAACCCATTTGGTCGAATCTCCGAGATCCCTTCAGGTGAGCAGTACGTGATTTTGACCATTCTGTCCGACCGTGAGGAGAACCTCGGTAGCTTTGGTACGCTCATCGGAGGTGATGAACCACCAGTACCTGAAGCGCAACAGGAAGATGAGCAAGAGGTTCAGATGGAGGAGACAACAGAAGGTGAGAAGGTTGAAGAGCAAGAGATTGAAGGGAAAGACATTCCAGAGTTCCCGATCATTGCACCTTCGTTCAAGCCCAGAGGCACAGAGGACACTTTGTTCATTGGCGAGATGCAGCTAACAGAGAGATCCAGTGTGAAAGACCTCAAGGAAGCAGCAAAATATTTGAAGTTGAGCAGCTCAGGTTCCAAGACGAAGATCTTCAACAGGATCAGAGATGCCTATGAGCAGTCGTTGAAGAGACGTGCCCTTGAGGTTGCTCGCCAGGACTATGCAAAGCTGTGCCCAGAGCCAAGATTTGTTGATGCTCCAGTTCAACCAACAGAGAAGGAGCGGAAACTCCATGAAGTCACCCACCTTCCATTCAAAAGGTGGTGCAGTTTTTGTGTCATGGGCAAAAGCAAGGCAAACATCAAGTATGCCAGCGATCCAGCAGATGTTGCAGTCAGAACAAATCCCACTGTGCAGGTGGACATCTTCTTCCAGACAGCTAGCAACAGTCTCCTACTGTGCGTTGATGTATGGAGCAAGTTCCTACAGGTTCAACCTTTGAAGAACAAGAACCAAGGCGTGATTGGTGAGGCGATTGCTGAGTTCTTGGCGACGTTGGGCCATTACGAGACAGTGGAACTGGCCTATGACAGCGAACCGGTGCTAGCTGCTGGTGCGAGGATGGCAAAGCTGATTCGGAGCAACAATGGATTGCACACGATCCTACAAGCTGGCAAGTTCTATGACAAGGCACGAACGTCATTGGCAGAGCGGTGCATTCAAACAGTCAGAGCGCAAGCTAAGACAATCATTGCACATGTACAAGATCGTGCCCAGATCCTCTTCGATGAGAGTCATGTCTTGTATTCATGGGCTGTTGTACATGCTTGTTGGCTTCTCAACAGGTATCACGTCACCAGTGCAACAGGAATGACAGCCTACTTGTCAGTCAAAGGCAGGCCATACAAAGGACGAGTATGTTGCTTTGGAGAAACAGTTTATGGTCTAGATCCTCTTCAAGCCAAGTACAAGTCCCAGTGGAGGCCCGGCGCATGGTTGGGCAAGGACCATATGGACCACGACCTTGTCCTTGTGAACAACAATGAGGTGGTGAGATGTAAGGCAGTTCGAAAGACAGGAGAGTCATGGAATGGAGAGCTTTTGGTGAACGCCATTGTTGGTCCGTGGGACATGAGAAGAGGAGTGCATACAAAAGTTGACACGAAGCCCATTCCAACTCCAACACCCGAGCTGTTGGCTGATACACCTTCAAAGCCTGATGAAACTTCGAGAGCTTCAAGAAGAGACAAAAAGAGGAAAGATGGAGAAGCAGATCAGGATGCAGATGATGTTCGAAAGTACGCTGAAGAGCATCCAGATGAGGACAGAGAGATTGAGGTTGAAGCTGAGGAGACAAATGCTGACTCAGGCGGGGCTACATCCGCTTCCGCTTCAGCTGGCGACGCACAAGCAGAGACAGACAAGTTAGTGAAGAGACCAGCGGAGGTCAGTGCAGAGGAGATGAGTGAGGACAAGCAACAGAAAGGACGCTTTGAGAAGAATCCTCCAAAGAGAAAAGATGAAGTGCAAGGTGGAAGTGTTGCAAAAGCTGTGCATTTTGACCCTGATCTACCAGCTCAAGAGCCGGTGACCAAAGCGCAGAAGAAAGAGGAGAGTAAAGACCAAGAGAGGCAGGTGAGAAGAGTGGAAGACATTGAGTTGTACGATGAAGATGAACAGGAGGCCGAAGCAGAAGAAGACGAAGATTCCTATGACTGGAGTCAAGCAATGGCATCGAGCTCAGGAGCAATGTTGAGCCATGAGGAGATGAAGAAAAGAGGATTTTTCAGTGAAGGCAATGGTCCACCACACGTAAGTGTGGAAGAGCTTCAAGTCCTAGACCAGCAGGCAATGTTGAGTGAAGTGAACCGACTACATGACCTGCAGGTGATTGCCAACTTGGAAGCAGGTGAGAACGTTGATGATGCCATGAAGCTGGACACAAGAGTTGTTTTTGATTGGAGGTTCAGAGAAGGCAGTTGGATCCGGAGGGCTAGATTGGTTGCTCGAGAATTCCGAAGTGGAGCAGCATCCAGCATTGACACCTTCAGCCCTACGAGCCCTTTAGCATTCATCAAACTGCTGATGTCACTTTGCGTGACAATGGACCTGATGATCTCAGTGATGGACATCTCAGATGCTTTCCTACAGGTTGTCCAGAAGGAATTTGTGGTGATCGAAGTGCCTACATGGATTCGAGAGATCATGAACAACGAAGGTCTAGTTTTCTGGAAGCTGAGGCGCTGTTTGCCAGGACAGAGGAATGCTGCCTTAGAGTGGCACAAACATTTCAGCGCCCTATGCTCAGACTTCCAGTTTCGCCCATTTCGAGGAGGCACAATCTATAGACATGAAGATGGCAAGCAGTTTCTGTCCGTGCACATTGATGACATCATCTTAGTTGCAGCAGAAGAAGAGCATGACAAGTTCATCAGTCATTTTTCCAAGCTTCTGAAGTTGAAAGCAGATGGTCCCTATGGAACATCACGACCTGGGACATTGTTTTACCTCAAGAGGCGATTGGCATTTGATGCTGATGGTTTGGAGATTGCTGCAAATGGCAAGTACGTACCGAAGTTGATTAGCACGCTCAAGATTCAGGACAGGCGGGGCCGAGGTGTGCCTTCGCATGCAAGCCTGGACGTCTTCGACGCTGCAATGGTTTCGGAGGAGGAACGGCTGAATGCTGAGGACAGCAAGTTGTTCAGAAGTGCTCTTGGCCTATGCCTCTACCTAAGTCAGGAGAGGATTGATGTTCAACACAGTGTACGATTGTTGTCAACGTACATGGCCAACCCAACAAAGACAGCGCTTGCAGCCATCAAGAAGCTCACGTCCTACTTGCAGGCAACACAAGATATGGTGTTGAGATATGAGAAGAATGAAGGTCAGAACAGTGTCTTCTGCAGATGGAAGAATTTGAGGTCTGATCAAGTGAAGAAAGGTGGAAATCACAAGCTTGAGTTGTTCAGTGACAGTGACTGGGCATCATCAAAATCCTCGAGAAGGAGTACAAGCTCAGGTTTGATCTTCCACAACGGCAATTGTGTCCACTCTCATTCGAGAGGGCAAACTTCGGTAGCCTTGAGTTCAATGGAGGCTGAGGTGCTGGCAGCTACAGGTCTTCTTGCCGAAGGAGTGGCTTTGAAGCAGGCGCTACAGTTCCTGCTAGGATGCAAAGAAGATCCAGGTGACAGTGTTGAGGTTGAGATGAAGCTTTACCTGGATTCGACGTCGGCTCAGGCCTTTTTCCAGCGCCTAGGCCCAGGCAGGGCCAAGCACCTGTGTACCCGCATTTTGTGGGGACAGGAAGCGATGAGAAGAGGATGGTTCAAGATTGGTCGCATCCCGACAAAGGAGAATCCAGCTGATTTGAACACCAAAGCGCTCAGCAGAGAACGAAGAGAATACTTGGCAAAACTCATTGGACTATGCAGTGAGAGTTTCCAAACTTTGAGTACACCAAGTGTTCAGCGCATTGTGCAGATGATGGTGATGGCTGGATGGTTGAAAGGGTGTGCGCCAGAAGACGACAGTTGTGAAGGAATGAAGTCCACAGTACGTCAATGTACATGGTGCATTTTGTTGTTGGTCGTTACAGTGTTGTTTCTTCTTTTCGTGATGTCTGTGATGGTTTTCAACCTACAGAAGTTTCGAGCATCCCTGTCGCGATACAAGACTGCATGGAAAGAGATCCGAGCAGAGTTGAACTTGAGGAGAAATGAAGATCCAATGCGAATAGCAGGTGATGCTAACACAGAGGATGAAGGTGAAGAAGAAGAAGCAGACGATGAGGCTGATGACAACGATGATGAGCCACATGACGATGATGATGATGATGGTGGCCATGGCTACAACCCCAGTGCAGGAGATGACAACCCATGGTACACCGATGTACCAGTAACAGGTACAAGACATGACACTCCAAGACCAAGGAGAAGAATTGCACAAAAGTCAAATGGAGATATTGCTGCTGGCAGAGGAAGCAGTTCAACAACAGCAGAAGCGACAACAGCAGCAGAAGATGAAGAAGCGCCGACGAGGCCAGAGAGGAGTGTTCAGAACGAAGTTGGACATACTATGGAAGCACCTGAAAGTGAAGAAGAAGAGATGAGAGAAGAAGAAGAAAGTGAAGAGCCAAGTTCTTCAGTGGCACCGAGAAGGAGAGGAACAGAGGCAGAGAGAGAGGCGATGATGGAGAACGACATCTTTCGCCCAAGTCTGTCGGACATGGTGGCAGAGGACCTTGTGAACTTTGGTCTCAGGCCACAACAAATGATGGAGAACAATGAGGCCAATAGTGGCCGTGGCTGGTTTGTCCTGGGTTCCATCCAGGCAATGCTGCTTTGGGGTGAAGATGGCATCCCGTTCAATGAGGACGAGTTTGAGGAGTTCAGGAGAAGGCTCTTGAATGAGGGCCATGGACCGGAGGTTTCGCTGACTTTGGCGCGCAAGAACCTCAATGAGTTCATCAGGGAACTCGAGTACCAAAGAGACCCTGGACTTCGACAAGAGATCAAGGATGCACGGAACACCCTGAAGTATCTCCAACATTTGCTGTTGCTTTGTGGGAGAAGAGATGGCAGAGCATACAATGCAGCCACAATTACGTTCAACAAGTGGATGGAAAGTGGCAATAGTCTCAGTTTCTTTGACGACAATGAGACGCTTGCAGATGAGGAGAAAGTTGATGAAGGCTCAGAAGCTGCAGAATCTTCGAGTGCAGTCAAGAGAGCTGAGGAGATGGGTGAATGTGAAGACCCAGATGCATGGGTTGACATGCATTACCCAGAGGAAGAAGGCAACGAGACTTCAGAGAACGAAGAAATCGAAGTAGAAGAAGGAAATGAAGAAGAGTACGAAGAGGTTGAAGTCGATGAAGAGCCCAATGCGACTGATGATGAAGGCTGCAACGAAGACAAGGAAAACAGAGCTCCAGACTAGAACATCGAGTACTGAGAGCAGAAGTTTCACATCTGAATTTGGAATGCTTTCGGAAAGAGGTAAGGATTTGTTAACTTCACAAACCCTTAAGGCGGGGTGTCAGAACTGAGCATGTGCACCCTGCCACAAGGATGACACGCACGAAATCATGTGTGTGTAACATAGCGGTTCAAGGTTTGCGGAAAAGGCCGCGACTTTCGGAGATTTCGATGACTATGTTGTGATATTGACTTTGCCTCGCCCCACCGCCGCACCCCATTTTAATCACACGACTAATTGATGACAATGTTGTGAATCGATGACAATGTTGTGATATCGGCCATGTACGGGATGGGTTGCAGGAAACCATACGTGGGTCAAAATGCACGTGAAAGCTGAGTCTGGAGAGCAGCTGAGCACGCGCGCGCGATTGTTTACGTGCAGCCGGGCCCAAGAACAACCAATAAACAGGTGCTGACTTTTGGGGCATATTATCCTTGGAAAACTGTATGAACGATTCTTTTCGATTCTTTTTGTCAACATGGCCGTGTTTGGATTCTATATTCTTATGCTGTGACGAGTATCATCTTTGCTCATATGCCGTACCGTATCGGTTTTTGTTGCTCAAACTCAAGCTGGTGGAAAATTTGAAAACTGGATGGGACATGATGGGGCCAGTGCATGTCGTATATCGTTTCTATTTTGCGCAACACTGCAGCCACTTACAACTGTATACCTTGGCGAGGATATTTGCAGAAAACGCCAGAACTTTCGACCTGGGCAAGAACTTTGGAGGACAGTTGGGGGGCTGTGGTTATGCTTCATTCGATCTGTTTCTTTGGAAAAATGAGAGTATACATCGCCCAAAAAACTAATGCTTTTTGATGATCATGTTTTTGTGCTGATCGCTTTGATGGACTGCACAATGGTAAACCTTCATTTTAGACCAACGTTTCTCAAAACCGCTCCTCAGAACCGTCAGGTGCTTCAAACTAACCCTCTACTACAATTGGGTTCCTGCATCAATTGGTTTAGTTGTATTAACCGTGCCTTCTTTGTGTTGTTCCATATCGTAATATCATAACAATGTAAATTTTTGACTGCAGTAGGTAGGGTGCTGGGCAAGTCTTCAAGGTTTTCCGGGAAACTCTCCCAGGTACTGTGGCCACTTCGTTGGTGGTCGCCGGCTGCTCGCGCGACATCAACGGCACCTACGTTCAGAAGCTGGGCAGTAGCGTCTGGGCAAAACGGATCAAAACGCCCGGTCCGGGACCTTAGGCCCACCCCTCAAATAGGACAGGGACTGGCGATTTGTCCATTGGGTTTCAACAGAAGAGCAGAACTGAAGGAACTGAAGTGCGCTAATTGCAATCCTTTTGCAAGGCCAACTGTCCATTTGTCATGGTCATCTTCGTCATCCCCCCCAAAGCAAAGTTGTCAGACGCATCACTTAGTGATGAGGTGCAGTTATTGCAATTGACAAACACTTGGTCCTATTGGCCAGTCGTTCAGGCTCAAAGTAGAGCGTTGCCCAGACCGACACTGCTTTACTGAGGTTACAATCACCGCCCCACCTTTTTTTGCGCAGCCACCAAGAGTGGCTTTGCTGAATGGACTGTGGCCCATGGCTGTTTCTAATACTCGTACGTGCCTGTTTGGCCGACCAGATGCAATAGGCATGGTTTAATGCAGCGAAGCCGCTGTCATTCTGATATCGTTTTCCGAGCTGACGTGAAGAGATTGCAAGACGTAACGACCCTCAAAAGTCTGCAGACAAATTCATGCCCTTGCGCTCAAGCCCATCACTTTGCACCGTTGAGATCCAAAGCCCCATTTGAGCCAGACCCCGTTGGTCTTGACTTTCAGGATGAGATATGCTGATATGCCGGAGTGGGTCCAAACCTATGATACCATCGGACTTGCGGGACGTCCATGTTCAGTCCAGCCGGGGCCCACCAGTGTTTCCCCAACATATCTCAAAGGCGCCCTGAGGAGTTGCAAGGCGAGTTTTATCCTATTTTGATCTATTTTGTTGGGTGAAAGGCAGGTCAACTAATAATTAGGCACCTTTTGTTTCCCAAGCATGCCCTGTCGAGCCATGTGTGGTTTCTGCAGGTTCCACATTGTTTGGGTTTGTCTCACGAACCGGAACCAAACCGTTCCGGTTTCACAGCAGGACACCAATGAAGGCGGACTCATGATGACTCGTGATGGAAGGCCTTTTTGCTTTCAATGTATGCCGTGCTCCTTGTCAGGGACGCTCTTCTACCACAGCGGCTATGGTCGGTGGTCCATTTATTGGAAGCCCAGCCGAAATGCCACTGCCCGGCTGAAGACCAAGCGCGCACCGCACATGGCAAATGAAAGCTGGGAAGTTCCTCAGATTGACGGTTCTGTCGACGTGAGAAGGATAACTTAGATAACCTCTACAGGTATACTGTACTAAGTTATACTGGCGGCATACTGGTTATATAATTATTGGGGTTGTGCACGTAAGGGGGGTTTGTATGTTGATGTTGTCGGTCCAAATCTGGGACACTGATGCTTTTTTCGGATTCGTAATCCATTGCGGGCCATTTGTGATTCAATGAATCGTCCCCAGACACCGGATGCATATGGATGGATCAGACGGATCAGATGACGAGTCGTGGAATTGCTAGAATTGTAGATTCCACTCTTATTTTGTGTTTCATTATTTTTTTCATAACTCATGATGCCTTACCCACTTTTGGGAAGTGCTCCTTGGGCCACAGGGACCAGGGTTTGCACACTCCTGTGCCCTTCGCCACGAAACATGCGGATTGGGTGGAGATCACTCAGGACTATCACAGAGTCCTGGACATGAAATCGTCAGCCCATGTTCTTGTTCAATCGATGTCAAGCCGTGAGTGAAGCCAGAGCTTCTGGCATAGGCTTTCCCGCTTGATACTCAGGTTTGGCAACTGGACAAGAAAGGCATGGCCACGCTAGTGTCATAAGGGGACAGCTTTGCGGAGTTTATGCTGTGTTGGGCTGTAGAGCTAGCTTCGAGTCTAGATGAGTCAAGAAACAGCACATGGATCTTCGGTCATGCTGTGGCTTGTGACTGTAAGCGGCAAGAGCAACGATCGCAGAGTTGGGCCTGGTGACCTTGTGCTTTGAACATGTGCAACCCGCAAAGTACATTCTTTGTGCCCTGCAGAGGTTATGAGGAGGAACCAGGTATGACCTGCGAACTGGAGAAGAAGACGGATGAGGAACTGCTCCCCGGCTCCATTGTTTTGTCTTTGGCAGTGGCCTTGGCACCTGCGCCGATCATGAAGTGAGAGAGAGAGATAGAGGGAGGGAGGGAGAGGGAGAGGGAGAAACGGAAAGAAAGAGAGAGAGAGAGAGAGACAGAGAGAGAGAGAGAGAGAGAGAGAGAGAGGGGGAGAGATATAGAGATAGGGATAGGGATAGAGAGAAAGAGAGAGAGAGAGAGATTGGGCAATAGCAGCAAGGGCCATGGCAACTCCTACACTTGTTTGGCGCCAAGGGAGGCTACCGAGCTTCGTGCGTTTACTGGATGCTGGATTGCTTTGAAGGAACCTAATCCGGCGCCGCCTCGCCCTGAACCGTTCCGCCCTTCGTCCATACGGAGTTCCTGTAACACCTGTGAGAATGCCCTCATCTATCAGGCTGCGGTGGGGAGGGTCAAATCCCTCTTGGAGGACAAGGACCACTTATGAACCGAAGGGCCAATTGCGGGCCGCAATGATGAGCGTGCTGTGTGCCCTGCTGGAGCCAAGGCTGATGGAAAGCACGCAAATGCCTGCCACTGCAAAGCAGACAGCACTACCGGACATAGACCAGTAACTCAGAAAGTCTCAAATCAATCTGAAACTTCGGGACAAGGAAGCACGGAGAACAGGGCGGGAGACCAAGAAACAGAAGAAAACACGAGAAACCTGCAAAGACTTGCAGCGCAACCCGACACCTGCCATTGAAGCTCTACAGCCTCGACATATTATGACTGACATGACCGACATCCTTTTCGGCCGCTGGCTTGCCCAGCTGGCCAATTTCAACATCAATGGTAGATCTTCAGTTCGAGACCTTACCACTGAGTGTGTTGGAGATGAACGTATGAGAGAGAGGGAGAGAGAGCGGGCAGTGGGGTGGGCAAGTGTGTGCTTTAAGTATTTTTAACTGCCAAGGCTAGCTGAAGTGCCCAAAGCCGTCAAGGGTGGCTGCTTTGTTGCATTATATAACTAGAAGCTTTCGAATCTAGTCTTGGAAAGCCTGCCTTTCAATGGAGATTCAAAGTGTCCGCATTGGATACTCTTGCCGTATCGAATCGAGCTGCACTTTTTCAAACTTGGGGATCAGAAGTCCGGCTCAAGTCCGTAACTGTGGTTGTTTTGGTGAAGCACCGCCAAAAGTATCAACATCAGCCTAGGTAACTATGGGCATTTCAAAAAACAAGAGGAGCCGACGAAAATGACAGGCGGTTTGGCAACGTCATCATAACCCAGGTTGAGATTCGGTGGCTTTTCAAAACACTATTGATGATTTTCAACCGTTTACATTTGTAAGCGCAGGGTGTGACGTGGTCATTGGAAGTGAAATATATGTCCAGTTTCAAAATTTTGTGCTTGAGTTCATGTCCATGACAGACTCGCTCACTGCATAATGGGCCCAGGAGCTCTTGAATGGGCGGCCGGTGTATTTCAGTGCGTCTGAGGACAACATCGCCAGGAAACCTCTCTATTTTGCTAATTTGGTATATCATTTCAGCATATGTTTTTCCATGTTTTTCCTACGCTTCCGTTCGTTTGAACATGTGAGAATTTGATGCTGGTGCAACTGGTGCATCAGCGCTTCTGTTTGGCGTGCTGAAAAATCACCGTTCTCCCAAGCAGTGCCCAAGGTTTATGTCCAGAAGAATGCTTGGAAACTTGAGAATGTTTGGATGCTGTGCGAAGAGGCTGAAAATGACACCTATGCCTGGCGCACATCTGAGACAGCTGGTCTTTATTCTTGCAAGTGTTCAGTTTCTTTGTTTTTTGAATTTGACCTTTACTTACTTAGGATTATTACTGTACCTAATTATACTGTATATTTAATTACTCATTTCGTCTCAATCGGGCAAACCCTCCGGAAGCCCGAACAAAACAATACTGTATATGATACGTATATGCTTATATAACTTAAGCTTTTTTTACATCTAGTCTGAATTCTAAGTCAAAAGGTCCAGGTCGCTGCACGCCTGAGTGACGCCGCGTCGTCCGTTGCTTTCAGGAAGACCTTCTGCTTTTCGCCTGATCGGGCCTATTGGCCCACCAGTTCCGATTGGAAGGAGACCCTCTACGTGGAGGCGCTGTCCCTAAGTTTTGCAGAACGAGAGGTGAAAGAAGGATGGAAGGATCCTGACTTTCCGCATTCTTCACAAAGTCTTGGAGATAGAGTGCGAGAATCTCTGGGACAGGACAGGAGCCGCTGGGCCGGATTCTGACCTGGGGTGAAACACTACAAACATAGCTCCTGCTGATGTGTTTTGAGATAAACAAGTCACAAACAGCCATACGGCTTTCACAAGAGCACAATAACGTGGCAGCCACGGCCAGCTGCAAGCAAGCGCTGTAGTTGAGCGTCAGGTGGTGGATGCCGAACAACATGTTGAAATCAGTAGCCAGCCCAAGAAGGCACCCTAGCAGCCCTAGCATTCTAGTGTCAAGCGTGATCATTGATCATTTCTCAACAAAGTGCGTAGTTGCCCATTGGTGAGACCACAAAGCTGCAGGCGTGAACCCTGTTGAACCATGTTGAACCGCTATCTACTCACATCAGGAGCCTATGTGGAAGCGAGCAGCTTGACTTTTTTTTGACTTGGTGAGTCGTGCATGTCCTGGTCGAAAGTCATTTGCCAGGAGCCCTTGCCCAAACATTCACTCCTTCAATCTCCTTTAGTATGCTTTAGTAGTTCAACCGGGACAATTGCGCTATATATATATATATATCATATACATAACTGTTCTGACAAGTGAAGTGAGGCACCTGCTTTGACTGTCGACGAGCCGACCCTGTTTGGGGACAATGCAGAGCCCGCAGATATTTGCCAAGGCCAGACACAATGGCCCTTGGCAGATGGGGGTTTGACACGCTTCCCGTCAAATTATCTTGTGAACAACTGAGTGACGACAAGATGGATTTTGTGATATTTGTGTGATTCTGGACGTTTGTGGATTGCAGCTTGCGACCAGCGACTCTGTGGAAGTTTTTGTCGCAGGCCGCGTCGGAGACTGTTGGCTAATTGCGGCAATTGCCGCTGTGGCGGAGTTTCCTCATTATTTGGAAGATTATGTCTTTGGGAGGAAGGAGACGTGGGGAAGGTTGAGAAGCAATTGACAGCTTAACACGTCAGATTTCAATCACAGATGATGGATTGCTCCATATAGGTCTCTCAGGGGACTGTGTTTCCACCAATAGGCACTCCGATGACGGAGAGCTCTCAGATCACAGACCACAGGCCACTTTTACAAGTCCAGGTTGATATCGTCATTTTCATGGCCTGATGCCGCAGAAGCGAGCCTCAGCTTACTCCCCTGTCTCATTGAAAGATGGTTGAAGCAAACAGGCAATCTTACACAGCTCTCGGTAGAAAGTTTTTGCAGTTTGAAATGCTTTTAAGTTTTTGAACTCTTGCCAGACGTGCCATAAATTGGCGCATGATGAGAGAATCGAACACCATGTCACATAAGTTTGCATCAATCGTGGAGACGGGAATCCATACATTGTGCTGTCAACATATACAGTATTAATACAGAAAATAATGAAAACACTATAAATATTTAAAGGCTTACGCCTAACAGCCGGGCGCCGGCCCACTTGGGTCTGTGGGGCGTATGTCACGCTTATGTTGGCCTTGGTGGGGCCTATATTGAGCAAAGTTAAGCTATCTGGCGCGCATCTTCGCCCTAGGTTGGGCCAAGTTGGGTCCATGTGGTCTATGTTGGGCACATCTTGGGCCCATGTGGAGCCTATGTTGGCCTACGTTAGGCGTATGTTGGCCTATGTTGGCCTAGGTTGGGCCTATGTTGGGCCTATGTTGGCGTATGTTGGCCCCATGTTGGCCTATGTTGGCTCTATGTTGAGCCATCTTGGAGGCTATGTTGGGCATATGTTGGGGATATGTTGGCTATCTTGGGCCTATGTTGGGGAGAGGCAGGCCTCGGACAGGCCACCGAGAGGCCGCGGCCAACCACAATGCACCTGCACACATGCCTTTGGAAGTGCTTGGAAGGGTTCTGCAAGGCTTGGCCAACTGCTTCACCCTGCGGTGTCCCAGGCGCCTCCCCGCCTAGGCTTTGGCTATAGGCCGGGGTCGGCAGATACAATAAATAACCTTGACAAAGAAAGCACCCATGTGTCTGAGTCGGCAGAACTCTACGAGTTATCTAAGAGAGGGTAGTCACTAGACTGACGAACGACTGACTAGACTCACTCTGAATGTCTTTACTCTGTGGGGTCGAAACTTGCTCCAAGGCTCGGAGCATGAAACAACGGCACAACAGCCCGGAGAAACCACGCAAGGTGAGTTTTAAGGTGAACATGAGAGGGAAATCATCTCCTTGCCACCGCTAAAGGTGTCTGGGAAGGACAAAAAGGATATACAGTAAAAGGGATTGCCCGTACCAGGAACACGATGAACATGACACAAACCAAGAAAGACGAAACAATTTTTCTCGCTTTCCTTCACAGGAGCTGGCTGAGGATGGGAGGTATGAGCTGCGTGCTTCTCCTGAAATGGTGTCTGAGGTCGATTTGTTTCATGAGGTTGGAATGTTTAGATCGTTTAGATTTTCCATCTCCTGCTTCAGGACGACTGGGTGGCATCATGTGTTTGTTTCCTGTGAGGTCAATCCACAAGCGTAGCATGAAGCAGTCAAGCAGCTCAGTTACATGTTTCGTGTATGTGCTACTAGTGGCATCTAGCGGCTAAGTGTGCACCCCCCAAAACAGGGATGGTTCGCAACCTGAGCTGGAGTTGTTTTCTTTGAACGGGTAATTATGGGTAGAGTAGCTCTCTTAGTGGTAGAGCCCGTTGTTTGGGCCATCCAACTGTGACAGTCTTCACATCCGAGGCCCATTTTTTACAGAGAGATTTTCAAGCCTGCTACAACACAGACACACACACATACACACCTTACTAACACACGCACAACACATACAATACAATATATAATAGCATTTGGTATCGTGTGAGTTCGCAAAAGACTGAAATTTGTTCGACCTCAATGCCGACCAGCTGGAAAAGAGGAGCACTTTTGTGATCGATGACTACATTCCTTGCCTTCCTGGCCCTTGGTACCTGGAATGATCAGCATATATCACTGTTGACACGGATTCTTTTGGATTGTTTCCTTGTACCTGCCGACACCCAGGTACGGGCCGCCGAGGCTTGCATTTGCAAATGGGACCGACAAGCTTTTCGCGCCGATTTTGGAGAAAACCTTTGCAAAGTACTATGGAAACTTGACCGGCCCTGGGTAGTTGCACACACACACACCATGTTCAGAAAATCATGACAACCTTGTTTGATTGTTTTCTGGGCAGGGGACTGGCTTGAAATTACCCTCTTCTGGAACATGCAGCCTTGATTGATTTCCAGCTCTTGCAAGTTTACGCCAAGTGCCTAAAGGCAATGATACTAGGAACCCTTGGGTGAAGGTTGGCGGCTTTGCCCAGAAAATCCTCAGGAAGACGAGGAGTATCTACTGTAAGAGTCATTTCTAGAGAGACCGACATTCTTACACATTCTTACTGTGGTCGTGTCTGGGATATTCAAGGATGTTTGCAATCTGAATCCGAGGATCGTACTCAAACTTGCATGGCGGGGGCAGTACGTATGCCATTGCCATGATGACTGGGGAGACGCGGGGTCTCATGTTTGCCGCGCTCCACGAGTACGACGACAAGATTCTGGGTGTGGTTTTTTCCCCACCTGCCAGGTGAGGGTTGCTAGATTTTTGAAGAGGAACCCGCAACTCCTCCGCTTCCTCCTCGCCTCACAACAACAAAGGCCAGATCGCAGTGGGCACTGCCGGACCTCAAAAGCAAGATCAGCAAGCGCTAGATCACAGTGGGCACTCCCAGACCTCAACAGCAAGCGCCAGATCGCAGTGGGCACTCCCGGGCCTCAACAGCAAGCGCCCGATCGCAGCGGGCACTCCTGGACCACAACAGCACGCGAAAATCGCATGGGCACTCCTGGGCCGCAACAGCATGCGCCAGGTTGGAGTGGCCCTAGCACCATACCCCAAAAGCAATCGCCAGATCACAGTGGGCACGCTCGGACCTCAACAGCAAGTGCCCACACAACACACAAACACAACCACAGATGCACCCACAGACACAACCACAGCCACAAGCACAACACTATATTTACCGGTGTGTGGCATTTTGCGTGGCAGGTTGTCACAGGGTCGCGCTTTTGGGTGCCAACTGTAGACCCTGGCAACACCCCAACACTAAAGCAGCAACCCCAAGCCTGAGGACCCACAAACAAAATCGAACACCCCGACCATGGCAACATGCTCTCCACCATGCCATGGCATGAAGACAAGTTATTGAAATATCATGGTGCGGATCACTTGAAGCAATTTAAGCAACATGTAACATATTTAAGCATATTTACTGTATATGTTTGCTGTGCGAGCAGCTTTGCTTTCCCAAGTCCATCATGTCAAGGCATCAGCGCCATTCAAAACACCAATTGTGAGCCAGGAGGAGAAGACAAACCATGGTTGCAAAATAACATGTTTAAGAACGGCTAAAATCTCGAGACGTCAACTCTGTTAGCATATCTGCTCGGAGGAAGATGTCCAGACACTTGTTTGAGATCCTATCCTCCGTTTGCCGGTTGGAAACCAGCGTTCGAACAGAACTAAAGGTTTGCTAAGTGCTAGCACTCCCCTCCTCAGACGTTTTAGGAGTTGGGGCTTCATTTTATAGAGGCAATACTGTGTGTGCAAGGCTTGTGGATGAAAACGAGGCGTGAGGAGCTTTGTGTTGACTTCTTACATTTGTCAGGTACTAGGAGTGTTCATTCTTGTCACCTGGCAGGGTTACAGGAGACCATTTTATGTCTATAAACAATCGGAGAAAGGACCCCTTACAGAACGGGCATGGGGATGTCTGGACAATCATGCACATACTGACATACTGTAGATTGTTTGCAACGGCGCACGGCAGATTGATCAGCACAGTGTGCACCACACTGCTGTCCAAGGAATCATCGCTGTGAAGTCATCAAACAAGGCGGACTTGCAGTCTATGAGGATAAGAATCCGCAAAGCAAGAAGATAGGCTTGTGGGTGGGGCACTTTTGCAACCTGAATGTTTCTTGCAAGCACTCTAGAGTCTAGCAGACATGCGTAATTGAACATCAATAGATTATGTTGAGCTACAAGCTGCAGCAAGCTGCCAGGAGTTCTTCCTGAAGGTGCGAATTTGGAGATTCTGGTGTCTCATCAAAGTTTAAGTTTGATTTCCAGAAAAAGTCGCACCCCCACCCTTCTGAGAAACATGTTCATTTGCATCTCATTTCTCTGGCTTCGTTGCAATCACATCGGCTTTGTATAAATGGACGCTGCAAGCTTGTCTTTACGTCTGTACTTTTGTTTTTTTTTTCGGATTTGCGTGCGGTTCATAGCGTGTACATATTCACATAGCATGTGTATATATATATATATATCATCTCTCTCTCTCTCTTATATATATATATGCATACATGCCACTCCCGAAAGATCGGTATGGAGATGTGTTTCAAGCAGGACATGTACAAGTGTGGTTGAAGACCCGAGGAAAAATGGTAGTGTTCTCACAGGAAGATTGATGGTAGAGGTCTTTTCGGTGTGACGCTGTTTGTTCAGATGGCACTGGGTGACATCTGGCTCAAGGAGTAAGGGAGGTTCCATGAAGCCTACCTCCGTGATACCTGGTCGGAGCCTCATTTGCGCTGATTTTCGTTGGAGCTCACCGCTGGCTGGCGCCAACGAAGCCTCATGGCCCATCGAGCTCCCCGAGGAAACGCGGAGGAGGCATTATCGACGTGACGACAATGTGTACCATGAGCGCCGTCTGATTTGGCGCACCAATGCGGTGACTTCATGCATGATCGCCGCCCCCGATCTAGATGTGTGTGCCGAGAGCTTTTCAGAACTCGAGATGACGGTTGAGTGTCTTTGGAGAAGGTTTCAAGTATTGGTCAAGAGATGGACAGCCTGTTTACCGTTTTGCTGGGCACCCTATGACAATGAGTTCAAGAAGATGACACGATCTGCCATTGGGGACCTCAAGGCGCCTGGGCAATATGACGAGAGCTGGCTTCCCCGACATGTCCGGAACATGGCGAGCACTGATGAAAAGGCGACTTCTTTCTTAGGCCGTGTGCTGGTACCTCGACGGATTGGAGGCCGTCGCGGGGGAGGACTCTCAGCGTGGAGTATATGACGATCAAGGATGGCAAAGAATATGTTTGTTTTCCCTGACTGGCCTCAAATCTTGAAGTACATGCAAAAGAAGGGGATCTCCCAAGAAGGGGATCTCCCAATGCGTGAGATGAGAGTGCTCATGGAATGCTTGGGTCATGCCAGCAGCTAGCTCAATGTGGCCAGCCACGGAGCTCGTGATGTTTTTCATTTGCCTTGTCCACCTGGCCTCAGCAACCCTCAGGCTTGTCAAGACGATCGGCCCAGAGAAAGCCGGGAAGCCGGCTGAACGTCCAATGCTGCGTGTGGAGGCCGACGAATTGCAGTCAGAGGCCTTGAAAAGAACAGGACTCATTTTCTCGCCCGTGAAGCAGGCGATCTTGGTGGGCTTGAATGGATGCCCACACCTGACAGCCGTACTGCACTTGGTCTTCAATTCTGGTTGCGTCTGCGTCCACTTCTGGATTTCAAGCGTTGCATCTGGCCCAAAACATCCCACATAGACATCCTTTGGATCCATTGCTTTGCCTTCGCACGCGCGCATCCAATGTCGGGATTGCTGATGGACAAGGACCTCCAGGAGCTGTCTGCCCAGCAGTGGGTCCTGACAGCTTTGGAAAAGCCAGTTTGTGGATTGATGGAGGCGCCGCAACCTTTATCTGTGGCTGACTTGATGGCAGGTGCACTCCGGCCATGTGCCAAAACGGCCAAAGCCATGAACGTTATATGTGATGTTCGCCTCAACATCCGTTCATGTAAAAACATTGAAAAACTCGTTGGAGAGCTTGCGACCAACTTGGGAAGCCTTCCAGCAGCAGTCCAATTCAAGGGTACACTTCCTCAAGAGTCCAAAGTCGACTTCATCTTTGTTTCCAAGGATGGTGGCAACATCGATGTGGTCAAGCTTATCTACTTGCCTCGGCCGGTTTCCTTTCAAGTGGCCAGCTCCGTGTGCAGTGGTGGACACTTTGCACGAAAAGGCTGTGAAAGACAATGCCCCGAAGCCAGCCTATTCTCCATCCAACGCCGAACTGCAGGAAGGCGTCATGTTCATCAATGTCCAGGCACCTGAGTGTGAAGCGCGAAATGAACAAACCTTGCGGATCCTCGTCAACATCAAACCCGATTCTGGCACGCCAATTGCTGGCTGGCCCGAGGCAAAAGTTTCAAAAGTCCACCACATGTGCCAGAACAAGAGCAAGGGACTGGGAGGAGCCATATCCATGACACAGTTCCCCTTGAATACCTACGGCCTGAGCCATTCATATACGAGGTTTTGCTGCCCTTCATCTACCCGCTTCTCCTCAACTGTGGCGTCCTACTTCTAGGCTGTCCAGGCGTTGGGAAAACGCCCTTTCTCATCATTTTGTCAATGGCCCTTGGAAGGTATCACGCGCGTCAGCGTGGGAATGAAGGTTTGAAAGCAGGCTGGCGCCGTGCCAAATCCTTGGACAATTTCAGACGCAAGGCCCCTCTAGATTCTAGATGATCCATCAAGAAAGAAAGTGTCCATCGCTGATTTGAAGAGCTTTCTGACGTCAGATGAGGATGGCACGGTCGAAGCTCGCTACAACGACACTCGTCTCATCAGAAACCAGCTTAGAGCATATGCTTCCAATGACTTGAAGGAGGATGGTGGAGCCAAGCAAAGGAAGCTTGGCACTACGTTGCCTGCTGGAGACTTCTTACTCTTCTTGAATGACCTCTTTGCCGGGGAGAAAGAAAAGGACGTGCTGGCAACGCTGAAGCGTGCAATCATCTTTCTCTTCTCAGATTCAGCTTTGTATCTTCGTTTGCCCAGCGAGGACAAAGTGGCTACCATCCACCGCCATAATCCATTGCATCTGTTTGGATGACTTGCGCAAAGGCTTGCTTGCAGACAGAGACAAGCCACAGTATGGGAAGTACAAGACGGTGACAAGACGGGTTGCATGGAAACTGGTCCCGCTTTCGACGCCGATGTGCAACGAGGGCCAGCCATGATTGATGAGACAGTCAACAAGATGAAAAGCCAGGACTATACATTTCACGAATGGCAAGATTCAGGACCACTTGTTCCGACAGCAGGGCGTCCGTGTGCTTCCTAGCTTTCAGACCAGTGAAGTGAAGAAGACCATGAAGTGCGGCCGGTGTCCCCAATTGGAACCCGTCCTTGCCGGCGTCGTCGTGGGGCCTTTGTTTATCCGAGCCCCAACCGTCGTGTGCGGTCGAAGACCAGTCCGAAAACCTTTCCTTCTCCTCAACTCAACATCTTGAAGATCTAGCGCAAGTGGCTGAAGAAGCCATGGCTCCTGAGATGCTAGATGAGAATGGGTTGGGCCTGATGGATTATGACTTTGATGGACTATGCAATTTATCAGGAGTGCTTACTCTGACTGCTGGGAGAAAAGGTGAGCTGTCACTGTGCGCGTGAGATGTCTAAGTGCAAACGTTTGCAAATTTATCATAAAGGCTTTCGCTGTGAACAGTGGAAAGCTTCATTGTTGTTCTCCTACTTGAAAACGTCTGTCAACAACCCACTTGTGCGCAAGCTTTCACATGTTCTGCCAGCAAGTGGGCCGCAAAGGTTCTGCAAACACATTGCGACGTGGATATGTCTGAAGCCGTTTGAAAGATCATCGTGTTCCCTAAGAAGCAACCTTCGCTTCTTGCTGCCATGACAAGGAAATTCAACCCCTTCCCTGAACCCAAGAACGTGGTGCTGAAGCGTCCGGCTTCCATGAAGTCAGCTGCTTGGAAAATGGCTCCCTATGTCAGGGGTGTTCGTCGTGTGCCAGCGCGTGGTGTTCGTCGGGTGCACGGGCAATGGAAGCGCAATGTCGCTCAATGATCTTTTCAGATGTCCAGATCGTCAAGGCTTTGATTGCAGACAAACTCCTTCCAGATTGGGCAAAGGTGTGTCCCAAGTGCAACCAAGGCATACTGTCTTCACTTAAAGCACACTGTGGAGGAAATATGGCCAACTACAGATGCTCCCGCAAAAGTTGCCAGCAAAGGGTTCACCCCCAGCACTGGCATCCTATCTTCCAAGCTTGTCGTGGGCCAGAAGGACATTCCCTCCAAGTGCAATCTGCTAGGCTATGCTCTTGTTGCTGCTTCTCCGTGCGCCCTTGGTCTCTATCCACATCGCCTTGGGCATCAACCACAAAGCCGTGGAGAGTATGCAATGGCGCCTGGAAGAAGTTCGCAAAAAGCACGTCGAGAAGAAAGAGAAGGACATTGTCTTTGCAAAGAACAAGGGGTGGACCGACGTGGAAGTTGATGAGGTCACGTTTGACAAGCGTGACGTCTCCCAAGACCCGAACTTCAACCAGCAAGTCGAAGGAGACAAATGCCTTCTATGGGAGCAATGGTGTGGCCTGGCGCAGAGGGGCAAGCCAGACACTCTCATCCTCACTCGCTTGAAGCATGCCCTCACCGTTCGTCGTTCTCCAGGCCCTGGGCCCACCGCCCAGCATGATTGGACTCCATTGGGGAAGAAGCACTTGGCTGGAAAAACCATCATCTTTCACACAGACTCCGCCAAGGCCTACAAGCTGAAGCTTCCTGGTGTGCACCGGCGCACAAGAAAAAGCGGGTCAAGCACAAGGGCTTAAATGGATCTGGAAGAAGCCTACCTTTGTCAAGATTGTGAAGCACAAGTTGTCAGGAGGTAAGCAGCTCACGGTACTGGCGCCGGGGGTCTGACATGCGCTGGGGAACTCGTGCGTGTGCCTGGCGTTGCCGTGCAGGCTTGATCGCATCTGCCCTCAAAAAAAGTGTTCCATGGCTGCCTCCACTGCTCATCAACTGTTTGGCATCTCCTTTCTTCTTCCACAAAGTTTGCAATGTCAAAAGCTGTAGCAGGTGGGCCTGCCAATCATGTGCACAGCATCACAAACGGTCAAAATGGTAGACTGGGGGGTAGCATATATATATATATACATATTCAAAAGCTTGGCATCAAGGTTTGAGGGTTTGAGACCGCCAGATCTCCTTGTGACACTCTGTTGACTCCATCGGACCAAGTCGCCCAGGAAATCCATGGCCAACGCATCAACTTCCGCAACACTGATTTCCCCAGCTCGGGTTGGATCTCCAGCTATGTGGCAGGTCGTCGGACCATCAAGATCAAAGGTTCGGGATGGGTTTGTGCACCCGAGAGGATCAAAAGCCGAGTAGAGAGCTGTAGGTGATAGGATTAAAGGTAGGTGATGTAGATGAACAACTCAAAGCTGTACAGCGGGATTTGTTTGGATTCTCACTCTTGCACTTGCACTTCCAAACTACACATTTTTTGTACTTGCTTTTTCCGCAATTGCTTATTTCAGGTTGTGCACTCTTTAGGCGGCGGGGCACCGTGGGATCCACGGCCCCTGGCCTGGGCGGTGGTGTCTCGGTGTCTCGATCATGTTTAGGTGGGCCTCCGTCGTCTTTAGGTGGTGTCTCAATCATGTTGAGGTGGTATCTCGGTCATGTTTCTGTTGCGTCTCGGGTTTCTGTAGGTGGTGTCTTTGTCATCATGACTGGTCATGTTGAGGTGGTGTCTCGGTCAGGTTTTTGCTTTGTCTCGGTCATGATTAGGTGGTGTCTCGGTCATGTTTTGGTGGTGTGCTGGTTATGTTTTGGTGGTGCGCTGGTCATGTTTAGGTGGTGTCTCGGTCATGTTTTGGCCGTGTCTTGGTCCTGTTTGGGCAGTGTTTGGGTCATGTTTATGCGGTATGCGCATCATGTTTAGGTGATGTCTTGGTCATGTTTTAGTGGTGCATCGGTTGTGCTTTGGCGGTGTCTTGATCATGTTTCGGTGTTGTTTCGCTCATGTTTGATTGGTGTCCGTGTCTCGGTAAAAAAAGGTGGTATTCCGACCATGTTTCGCAGGTGTCTTGCTCATATTTGGGTGGTGTGTTGGTTATAATTTGGTGGTGCGTGTGTCTTGTTTTGCTGATTTGGCGGTGTTTTGGTTCTATTTTGGCAGTGGTTTGATTTGTGGATGTCTTGGTTGTGTCTCTCTCGCTTATAATGTAGCTGCATCTCGGACTCAGTTTTTTGATATTTTTTTGATGTTTTTTGCGTATATGGGCTGTGCGCTTGCATGCCCATAGACCTGTTCTGGCACTTCAAAATTACATTGCGCGTGAGTGTAAAAGCTATGCGTCGATATGTAACAAATTTGTTTTGCTTGAGAAGGGTTTCCTCGTATATTGTTGGTATAGAATCTGAGCTGGCGAGTAAATGCGCGTTCTGCTTATGTCGACATTTTCTTTTGCATTAGCGTTCGGTTAAACTACGCGCTTGCGTGTCCAAACGCGTGTCGCCTGTGGCGCAAGTGCTTGAACTATATATGTTCCGTTTGAGAATTGCGTTCAGTACGCCTGTCGTATATAGATAATGCTTCGTGATGAAAATACATCGTGTTTTTTTTTGGTGGTGGTATAATGATTTTGTCATATGGTTGCATTGATCCCTTATGAAATCTTTGTCTGTGTGGAGATTGCGCAGGCCCATGTCCAACCACCTCTTGCGCTTATATAGCATGATTTTTGTGAATTTGTTTTCCGCTGGAACTTGATATCTTGTGGCGAGCCTGCCTCTCGGTTTTGCAAATGGTTTGCGTATAATTGCACTTAAACTTTGGTCATCGGCATACATGATGCTCAATGGAACGTACATTCTGCTTGGATATGGGTTGTTTTTGTATAACTGCGCGTCTAAATTCCGTGATTGTATTTCTACATATTATGTTGGTGTTGGTTGAATGTTTCCTCAGGTAAGAACTGTTTGTTTGACACTGCGTTTCCTATCGTTTCCTGTATCGTTCGTGTATAAGTCATGCGTTGGCACATGTTCATACATCCACTGCTTAGATATATCTTTTTGTTTACTGTTGAAAAACATCATGTTTGCTGGTCAGTATTCGCTTAGTTAGGCTCCTGTAAAAAGAGGCAGTGTTGTTTTCTAAGGTCACAAGTCTTTTGGATCACAAGATGCCCGATTTTAGACAGGTTGTCCGCAGAAATATTTTTCGTGCGTAATTTTTGCGTTTGTTTTTGAGTGCACTTTCTGTCTGGTTTGGTGCGGGTATTTTGTTGTCATCAAATCTCGGCTTTGCTATTGGGGTTGTCGCTGGGCTGATTTTTGGACTTGCGCTCGGTCCGTGGCCAATATGAGCAAACCCTGTGGCAGGTTGGTTTCGATGGCACATGCGCGAGAATGTGGTCTCCTCCATGGGTCAAAAGATTGGTCAAATGAAGGAGGTGGACGATCCGTTGCTTGACCATTTGCATACATATATATATATGTACATATTCAAGTGTGTGGAGATGATTTGGGAGCAGCTCTGAAATACTCACATGTCATTATGATGTGTCCTTTCAGACATCTTGCGGTCAAAGGCGCGCCCACAAATGTGAACACATTCAACCCTTGGAATCAATAAACGTAAACTTGGTAAAACTACAATATGTGCAGGGCGTACGGTAGAGGACCTTTGGATTCCAAAGTTGTCAATCAAGAAGGCAGTGTGGCTAAATAGCTCTAAAACTACCGCACTAACTACATCTATCCCTGTCGCCGGCATACTTTGGTCAGAAGCACCAAAAGCTCATGGGGCTCTCCACACCCTCAGCCCTCCAGGTTTCAGATGTTGCTCGACTACGATGCTCGCAACTATCTCATGACTGCTGGCATCGTAAGTCCGGAAGAATGGCGCCGCGAGAAGTACCTGGACCTGGGCGAGCCCCGAGACGTATTGTTTGTCTCCAAAGGTGTGCACTGAGTAGATAGGATCAGTAGGACCCTTTCAACTCCACTGACAGTGAATGGTCCCTGCAGGATGGTCTTGTTTCGCCGCACTCCTATTCTCTGCTCAGTGTCAGAGAGGTTGGCGGGCTTCGCATGGTGTGCCTGCGAAACCCTTGGGGCAAAGGCGAGGGGAAAGAATGGCTGGGCGGATGGAAAGATGGAGCCCAGGAGACTTAGCTGTGACTTGTGGAGTTTCACCACACCACCACTGAGGGTGCCAAATCATGGAATCATCCAACCAATCTTGGCAGCGCGGATCCAACATGGTCCAAATTAAACAATTAGATAAATAGATGGTCTAATCATTTGACCTGGTGGGTGGGCCGGCTGTCGGGTCATCGAGCAGCGCCGTGCCCCAAGGAGTGGAAAGCGCATCCTGAAGTTGCAGAGGCGTTGGAAGTGGACTTCAAAGCTGATGGAATCTTTTGGTTGGAGTGGGAGGACTGGACATGAGGCCGTGCCGGCTGATGGGCATCAAATAGGCATGTAATCACTGTTCTCGGACCGCTGGAAGCAGGACTTTCAATTTCTCATGAAGGGTTTCTACGTTTATCCCAAGGACTGCTTGGAAGAATGGGACACAGACCCGGCGGATGGAGTTACGCACAGTGTTCGGGAATCGGTAGGCAATGCAAAGGTTAAGTGGCTAGTTGAGTTCGTGGAGGTAGGGAACACGCGTGCGCATTGCCGCGTGGACATGTTTGGACAATTCAAGAGAATTCTCCAAGAAGAAAGTTGCCAATTAATATGAAGGATCAGGATTTTTGTGGAATTCTCGTTACACTGAGGAAATGAGGAATCGCAAAATGTTGAGAACCATGAGGTGGTTTCTTCCGCCTTCGGCAAAACGCACTTATATAATAATATATCAATAGATTTGCATCCAGTCGCCTGAACGGCTTATTCTCCTGTTTGTGCTACATTTAAGGATGCCTTCAAGTCTCAAAAAGAGCACAACTCTCGCAGCACTGCGCTCCAAAGGAGATGCCCACGAAGCGAGGAAGTTTCGAGTCTGAGGCAGCCAACAAGCCACTCCCCAAGCCCGCGACCCGCTCGGATGTCCCAGAAGCGCCGCGAAAGAAGGCTGAGGACGTACCGAAGCGGGAAACCGAGAAAGTGGAGAAGCCAGTGCGGCCAAGTCCCAAGGCAGATGATGAGCCTACATGGAACGAAACCTGGCGTGGATGTCGAAATGTGTTCAATTGAGGTCATGAAATATCATGAAATCATGAAAGGCCATAAGACAAAACTGACCACATGCCCTTGAATTTGGGATGCATTCTGTGTCACAGAAGCACATGTAATTTCACAGGGACTCATCCAACAAGATGTGCTGGAAAGGAAAAACATCAGTGCAATCAGACTTGGTGCTGAGACGCCTGACTTGCCTCAGTGTTTCACCAGAGGCACCAAAGCAGTGTTTCATCATTTGAGTTTGGATACGTGTTTCACCAGGCCCAGCGGGATTTGCATTGGCACCTGCTGATGCAAGCGACGATGTTTTCGCTTTACGCCACGGCCTCCCGCAAGGGCTCCGGTTGTGATGTTCAGCCATCGTCAGCCTTCTCACGTCTAGACCATGTGTGATCGGCGACCGGCACAAAACCTGCTGACCTGCATTTGACCCTGAGAATGAAGAAACCCGTCTTAAAGCGCTTTGCATTCCTGTTCATTTCTGGTACGGAGTGTTGCATGTCATACGGTATACGTGGTCATTACAGTTTCATGTTGTTTGTCGTTGGATGGTGGTTGGTTGACTTCGTCCACCCGTTTGGTGGCCCTTGACACTGGGAGGAAGCCAATGTGAAAAGATGCATGTTGGAAACGAACTGCTCTTTGTAAGTATGCTCGTAATATCTTAGGTAGTGGAGACAAGAAGACTGATATAGACCGATATTTGGGAAACGGATGGAAACTTTGTGAAGCTAGGTATTGATGGAGCCCCACTGCTGGTGGAAGTGGGGCTGATTTGGTTGCACTGGCAGGGCCTTGTGCCACGCCCCAGAGTCAGTTCTCCAGTGGTGAAAAGATTAATTCGACATCCGAACGCTTCTTGCACATGTTGAAGCTGCATAATGGAGATAGGATCTTCCTTGCTTTTCTCAATGCTGTCCGCTATGTAGCCGCTAGCACGAACTAGAGATGTCATGATGTCAAGTGCAGCTTCATCAGAATCCCCGAATCTCCTTCATAGCAGCTGAATGGCACTTACAATTCGATTCATTGCCAGCTCCCTGTGCAGCACTATGCCGCCGCCTTAGGTTCCTCCAGAAACATCCGGAACCCCCAAGCGAACGAAATCTATCCTCGTTGAGTTCTTCTTGCGCTAGCACACGTGAGAATCGAAGGGTACAAATGCTTCAACAGCAACACAAAAGATCGTTGAACTCGGAATTGAAACAAACATATGAACTTAGTATAGTTTGGTTGCATCCAAACTTCTCGAGAGGTTTGCTTGAGGTCGCTCCGCCTTTTAAGTACAATTAATATACAGTACTGTTGTTTGATTAGTATGTAGCCGTTCTTTTTGCACGGTCGCTGCTTTTGAGAGAGTGTGTGAATCTGTGAAGTGAGGTTGCAGGACTTGTGTGAATCGATGAGGCGCGGGAAGGCATCGAACATGATCCAAGTCTAGTGAGGTATAGTTTTCAGCCGGGTTCGGTATATCGTGGTGCATGAACCGCACCATGTTTCTTTTGAAGCAGAAAGCCTCCAAATCTAGTAGGACCCTCTTTTTTTGCAAAAAAACACCTGGACGATGGAGTCCTCCATCCTCTCAGAGTCTCTCTCAGGTGGTCTCGAAAGAACGTTCTCGAAAGTGAGGGAGACAGCTTCCTCCTTCTTTTGCACATCCAGAGCTGGGGGTTATTGGAAGGTCCTGCCGCGGTTTTCATGGATTGCTTTCTACTGATTACAGTGCATTCTGACAGCCTGGCAACAACTGGGACTAAGGGTCTGCAGTTTGCAGTGCTGGTCCTGTGTTGGTCAAGCAGCATTCTACGCACTGCCAGAATCTCTCTGCAAGGCATTCCTGCTTTACCTTGGCTCAACAAGTAGAACTGGCCCACATGGTGTCGATGCACCTCCCCAAAACAGTCAAACATATTCAAACATAAATCACAGTCACACACACACACAGTTTGGGGTGCTCTGATGACTCTGACTCTGATCATTGAATCATTGAACACAAAACTCCAACTTGGTACTTACCGTGGGTTTGTGCACCACGAGCCAGTGACAAAACACAGCACAGACATCAAGCAGATGGGCCGAGATGGCAGGCCCCACTGCTCCGTAGGCCATGCAGCAGGCAGACGCGCCTTCCGCTTCGGCGCCTTCGGATTCGGAGCTGAGCGGCTCTGAGCTGGGCCTCCGGGTCTCAGAAACGACTGCGAGGACTCCACAGAGTGGAGAGGTACACTTAGTATCTCCTGATGTCACTCCGAAGTCTGGAGAGTCCGATTTTCGCAGGTCTAACACCATGGATTCCTTTGCTGGATCGCCGGAATCAATGGTGACAGATGTCAATGAGTTCTGCATTGTGTCAGGGGATCGTCGAACCTTTTCAGAAGGACATGAAACTGGGAATTCAAGCGAGGAGGTCGAGATCGCTTCACCTCATGAGCCTGAGTTGGAGGAGGAAATGCCTCTACACTTCATCAGCCGCATCGATGGCAAGGAACGTTGGGGCCAACTCATTCGCAATGTCGAGCTCCTGGGACGGCGTTACTTGGTGGTTCGAACTGAGCCCTCTGAAGAAGACGTGCGTCAAGGAATGAGATCTGTCATCCATGTTTTTGGATTGGGCTTTTTGAACCCTTGCCACGATGACATCATCATGCTGCCCAGGAATACAGACGCCAAGCAAGGCGAGGGTGATGTTGGGGAGGCGGAGCCAAGATCCACATCGGGCAAAGCCACTGTGGAGGAACCCGGGCTCTTTGTCCTCGATTCGGCCCGCTTTTGTCAAAAAGAATTGTTGGGCAGCGGGGGCTTTGCGGATGTGTACCGCTACGAGCGGATTGATGCAGGGAAGCGGGGTGTTGAGTCATACGCCGTGAAAGAAGTGGATCTTCAAATTCTCTCCTCCAGAGTGGGGTCTGATCAAGAGAGATTGGTCCGTTGGGTTGCACGACTGGAATTTGAGGTGCGGAACTTGCTGAAGCTGCGGGGACATCCAGGCGTTGTGAAGGTCTACGATGCTTTTGCCTTCCGGCGCAAGTTTTACATCATCATGGAGTACGTCCGTGGCACGGATCTGGGACGACGCCTCATGGGACGGGGCCGCCTGTCGGAAATCGACGCCCGAGGTCTGTTTGCGCAAATGGCCGAAGCTCTTCGTCACAGCCATGCAATGGATGTAGTGCATCGGGACTTCAAACCCCACAACATTTTACTTGCTGACCCATTGCGACCTGGACAGCCAGATGTCGTCAAACTCGTGGACTTTGGCCTCAGCAAGGACATCAGCGGCTGCTCTTCGGGGACTTCAACGCCATTCTTGGGAACCCTGACATGCAGGGTGGCTTTTTCCTTTCCCGATAACGATCCCCAAATTGTGCACCAACTTGTTCAGTAGTTGCAGGCCATTGCTTCTACTTTGGAGGCCATCTCTAGAGGCCATTTCTAGTAGTTGCTTTCCTTTCTAGTTGTGATCAGCGGGCCGGGCCTGTTTGGTGTGACCCTCACCTGTGCGCTCCATGAGCCCTTTTGATTTGGAGTGGCCTTTGGATGGAAGAAAGATGCACCAATGGGGGTTTGCAGCGGTTTACACTTGAGAATCAGGGAAGAAGGGAGGCTTCAATGGCTGAACATGGCTAGCGGCTAGCAGCTAGCAGATTTGTTTATACGTGTCGCGGAAGCATTGCAGACCAATAAAGTTTGTATATAGCCAGATGTAGCCAGTGTATTGCTGTGGCCGAGAGCTATACTTCTCCTCCGAGGAACAAAGTACTACAGAGCACCTGAGACGCGGCATGTTCTACCCGGACAAGAAAACTATGATGCTGTCAAGGTTGATGTGTTTGCGCTTGGTGTGACTTTGTATGCTATGCTGGCAGGAGCCCACCCACAGGAAGGTGAGGAGGTGAATGAGCTCACTTTCCGATCAGCAGCGTGGCAAAGGGTTAGTTCAGAGGCACGTGACTTGTTGCTGGGCCTTTTGAGGCATGAACCAGAACACAGACTGACCTTAGACGATGTGATCGAGCATCCATGGCTCAGCCAGATTTGGGCAGCATCCTCCGAGCCAGATTTGGCCGAGCCAGAGGCCACCACAGTAGAGGACGAGGATACTCAAGAGAATGAAGTTGGCAGACTGCCCCTGGGCCCTAGCTTCATGGCTGCCTTTCCAGAAGCTCCCGCTTCCTCTTGCGCTGCCAAGATTCCTGCTGAAGGTGGGAGCAGCCACGGAAACCCTGTCCAGTCTGCAAGTGCTCCTGGGTGGGGAAATGTTTTGTCCTGGCTGCATGCAGATGCGGCCTCAGCTGAAGCGCAGCAGATTCTGTCCCACGTTGGGGGCAAGGCAACTACCCCAGTTGCATTTGGGCGGGCGCCTCTGGCACCTCTTGCTCCTGGAGGAAAGCGCCAGGACAGAGCAAAGCAAGGCGAAGCCGCCGAGGCTCCTCGAGATTCGCTGGTGCCACCCAGTGTGGAGCACAGGTCGGGAGATCCTGACCTTTCTCATGGCACAGAGGGTCCTGGTATTGAGGAGTCTGCGGCATCTGTGCCAGCCCGAATCAAGTGGATTTCCTGCAAGCCGCGCTTCGCTTCAGTGTGGCGCTTTGCACCTGCTGCTGAGTCGCCAGCACCTTCGCCTGCACCTTCACCAGCGCCTTCAACAGCACCTTCACTGGCGCCTTCACCTGTACCATCTCCTTCGCCATCTCCACCTCTGCACGAGTCAGAGTCCCGCGATGGAATCGATGGCATCACTGAATCACCTCCTGAACGCGATTCGGTGATCGGATTTGTGCAGGCACCGAAGGAGCTCGCAGACGGCTCCATGGTGACCATCACCCGCGGCACGAATCACAGAAGCCGCGGCCGGCCTTGGGGCTTTGTCTCGGAGACTTGTCGGAGATTTGGTTTCGTCAGCCGAGAAGAAGCCATGAGAGCTGCAGAAGAGACTCTACTTAGGCCTGCCAGGAAAAGAAGGGGCTCGTCAGAGCTCCATGCACGAGGTGCTAAGGTATGAAACCTTCCATGACACTGCATTCAGATCTTCAGCAGCGCCACTGAAGCAGCCACTGTTTTGAGCAAGTCTTCAGGTCGTGGTCTGGAGGATCGACTGGACATGGCAAGATAGAACGTTGAAGAGATGCTCTTTGAAGGCCACAGCCACAGGATGCCACAGGGCTTTTGTTTGAGAACAATTTCGCCATCCGCTCGGTTCACATCCGAATGACATAGAATGACGACATTTTCTTCAGGCAGATGACTGTGGGTCGGGCTTCAAGAGCACCTCAGGGAGACCTCGGGCAGCAGTGGTCCAACTAGGTTTGTATTCCTTTTCGGAGCCCCTCAACGAACAACATGTGCCGTTCACCTACTGTTTGGAGGGGCCCTTTTCGTAAGTGAGACACCCTGTTCGCCACTCCAGCGGGCCACGGGCGACCGAAAAGGAGAAGGCACTTGGAGCCACGGAGAAGGACGGGCCTCAAGGCGTTGCAACCTTTAATTCAGAGGACTCCTACAACACGGCAGGGTTTTGCCATGTTTTGCCAATGCTCAGTGCACATGTATGAACGTGTGCTTGGAACAGCAGCTTTTCAGAAGAAGGGGTCATTGATTCGTTCATTCATTCGTTCATCCACGTGCAGGACAGGTAGCGATCCTTCAAAACAAGGGACGCTGCGGGACCCTTGATCCAGGGGTCTTAGTCTTGACACACACACACATGTTTGTAAGGGTTTCAGACCACACTCGCAGCATCCAAGAATCCTGGGCATGTTCCCTCTTAAGGCTCATCATGCAGCAGTTGATCCGTTGATTATGCTTCCGCTGAGACATGGTCTAATCAGACCAGTGTCCTGCGGCGTGGCAGGACACAAGCACGGCAGCTGGGCAGCTGTGAGTTGCCAGGACTATGCACACCTCGCGAGCACTCCCCTCAGTCTTGAGGCCTGAAGGGAGTGCTCACGAGCTGCACCGCGTTCAAGGAGAGCAATCTGGAGATCGCGGGCGACAAATAGCTTGTGAGATCTTGTGAGGCTGCATTATGTGGCTGCATGCAGATTCCCCAGAAATCCACCCTATGCAGATCTATGCCGTGTTTTTTGTTCCTTTTTGATCCTCGCATCTCCTCGCTCTGCGACGCTGCAGAAGATTCGGTTATATAGTTATATAATATATATTGTTCTTTCTACAAGTAGGTGCATGTTATGCTTGAACGAAATGCGTTGAGTTCCAACCTGCCCCCATTGGACTCAAGCTTGAGCCATCAACGGCCTATGACGGCATAAAGTTTCGGAGTGTCACACCCCTCCAACCCGCTCCGACACCTGAGTGTTTACTTGTGCAACAAGTTGTAAAATGCTGATTCCTCATTGTTAGCTTTGCTCCAATGGGAAAAGCCGGAATCGTGTTATTCTTCGGACACTGGAAGTGGAGTGGGCATCCTACTTGAGCGAAAACAGCAGGGCATTGCAGAATTCCAATTCCTTTCTCACACACTAATTGCTAGATATTGTAAGCTGAATGGAGACAGGGTTGAAGCAAGACGGAGAACACTTTTTGGAATTCACATGTATATACAACCACATTAACTGAAGGACATTGCACACTAGGAATCTATGTAAACTGCGTGGTGCGTTTGCTTCGCCATGGCTGCCCGCAAGTTACCAGCAGCGAGCCTCTTGGACTCCTGGGGGGCCATTTGAGTGCCACCCAACTTGCTGTTCAAGCAAGAACCCCCTGGATTGATAATGGTCGATTTAGAGTTTAGAGATCATCGATCATAGCCGAAGCAAGAACAGAATGGGAACAAAATGGGGACTGGGCTAATGATCGTCCTTGTGGTTATGTGATTTGCACACATGGTGTCATCCTGCCTTTGAATGATGCGGATATTCGTTGCACGCACTCATGATCCCTTCTTGCAATCTTTTTTGCTGGTTGCATCATCACTGTCACTGGTCCCTCAAGCAGTGGACTTGCCAATCCTGCTGGTTTGCCTTTTTATCCCTGGCTGCATTCAGCCAGGTTAGGAGGAGGTGGCATATAAACGGATAAACTGATGCTGCGGTTTTGTTGCAAGGCAAGCCACTGCCGGCGGTCAAGAAAAGAGCAAGGAAGGCTGGGGAGAGTGGGTATGTCACGCATGCCTTTTGTGAACTGAGTCGTGTCCGCAACAGCCAAGATCAGTGAGAGGCGAGAATGCTCCTGCTCATCATCGTTGCAAATATATATATATATAATACTACATAACTATATATATATATACATACACGGTACACGCGTTATTACGCGTTATGCTTTGAACTGATGGATGCACGAAACTGGCCCAATTTGCGGCCTATATGCTGGATACAGATACGCGTCGTTATTTTTTTGGGTGCTCGGTCGATATGTTGTGTGTTATTTGTGATAACTTATGTGAGCTGGTCATGCACTCAAAGACAACTCGGTATTTGATGTCTTGTAACAAGCTACACGCCTCCAATAATTTTTTTGCACTCTTACAGTACTGTGGACATACAGTGTCTTGCTCCTGTGATTTGTTCACTCCCTGCTGTATAAGTCGGCTGTGCGAGGTCACTGCCGCACCAAAGCGAAAGCCAGCATCAAGGCGTACGTGTTTTCGAAGCATGGACGCTCCGAGTGATTTGCCTGTGCAGGCCTCAAGCCCGACAAATCCGATCATCACCAGTGATCAACACCAGATCAACTGTGAGGACTGACAGGCCGGTGAGGTTGGTCGGAATTCTCAGTTCGCGCATTTTCGCACACTTGAGGCTGGTCAACGGAGGCGCGGTTGGATTTGGCGAGACATCTGGGTGATAAGCAGTGCGCTCTCCAATTGCCAGCAACTGATCGCCTCAATCAGAATCTGGCGATATGATGCCAGGAATCGCCAGAATAACAGCGTCAAGTGCATCATCTTCATCAACAAGCAGCTCAGACTGAGCAGACAGATCATTGATGAACGTAGAATGGCTCTCAGATTCGTGGTAGCTGGAAGCGTTCCTCCTCCATGAACAGCCGCAGACAAGGTCTGCCAGCGCAAGAAGACCGGGCTGTGCGATTTGTTCGCCAGCCCAGCAACGCCCTGTGCCGGTGCCTTAGCGTCCAAGACAGTTGTCCAGCTGATTGCAGCTGTAAGCATGGTTTACATGGATAGTGATGGGTAAATAGGGGAAATAGTGGTTCGGACTCCGGACCACCCCGGAAAATGGCTGGGAGTGGAGAAATTATGAAGATCATGCCAGAATCTTGAGGAAGGAGCCCCAGAACTTTTTCCGACGAGTATTGAGTTTAGTAATGTTTAATGTAGGACACAGAGTGTTGAGACTGGAAACCTCGAGTACAGTGGAGTGAGCAAGTTGTTTGATTGGCACCCCTCATAGCATAGAGGATCTCAACTGAAAAGAACAATACAAAACTAAACCCGAGAAATATTGATGCGCAGGTCATTGTGGAGGAGGAACTGTTATTTTCATTGTGGAGGGGAGGAATTGTATGGAAGTGTGATGTTCCAAAATCTTACTCAGAGCATCTCCAGAGCAAATATGAACATATCGCTATTAGGTTGAAGGCCATCGCTAGTCGGTCGGAGGCCATATCTTGTTTCCCTTTTCTTTCTATTTTGTTTTCTGTAGATGAACGGCGCTGGACGATCACTGAGCACCGTCCCCCCCGTCGATGCTCCAGGCGACCGCATTGACCGGGCTTTGTCGCAGCGCCTCTACTTGTCGTGACCTTGGGTGGATCGAACACATATCTCCAACGTGTCCAAAGGCATTTCGAAAGGTCTGATGAAACATCAACATTTCGAAAGAGCAATGAAGCAAATGAAGCATGCTGATGGATGACAGCGTGCGTTGGTTGGAACACGCTCGAACTGCTGTGGAGCTTTCCGAAAGCAAGCGAGTCGCGAAATAAGTAACATGAGACAAAGTGGTTATCAACATGTGGGTGATTTGGCGATTCGGATGAGGCTGCAGATGCAAAAGCACGAAGGAGGCGAGCAAACAATCTAAATGAATCTAATTAGCATTCTAACTCGTTTCGGAGTATTCGCCACCCCATGCGAACTTCAGTCCGCAAGTATATTGAGAGTATACTGCACTGTAAGACGGAGGGGGCCAAACACGCGCCACCAATAAAACAGCATGAAAACAACGCTGATTTTGCGAAGGAGGTCTGTCTTGACCATTTTCATCGAGTTGTTCCAGTGAAGAGGACCCAATGGTACAAGTGGATCAGCGAGTCCAGGGTACTCATACTCCGCCCCACACAGACTTTCGGTGTGTGATAGAATAGGCCGCGCTCGAGGATTCAGTTGAAGGATGGTATAGCAATTCTTGCACATGTCACTTTGAGTTCCCGGGCTGCCCATTGCGCACTGAGCCGCGTTGAGTCGTCAGTGGTTTGATTTCTCGACAGGCCCCGGGGCGGAGTTCAAGGTCCTGGGAAGCACTGGGAACGTAATGAAGCTCAGCCAAAGCATCATACAGAATGTAGTAATGCGTATCAGACACGAACATTCTAAACATTACCAGCAGCACTCTGACAGGAGTGGCAGCCTTTCATCACTTATCCTTGGAATGATGGACAGGTAGAACATGATAGAACCAACCCCACAGGATCTCAGAAAGGCTGCAGCCAATGAAAGCCATCAGAGTCTTCAAGGATGGACTGGTGCTGAGAACTAGGTCTACAGCGTGGACATTGGCACCCGCCCCTGCTGTGATTGCCGGGCACCTAGGCACCATCCTGGATACCGTCCTGAACAGGGAGTTTGACGGGATCATTTTTTGCTTTCATGCTTCATTCTGATTTGTGGGGCCCAAAGAGGAAATTGCTTCAGGGACAGGCTGGCTTGATTCCTGACCAAGTTGCCTAGATGTGCCCTTCCAAAGCGCTTTACTTTACTGTGGACATGTTCTTTTCCGTCCTGCACACAACGTGTCCTGCATGATCACAAGCTATGCCCTCAGCATGGAAAGTTCGACCGAGAGATGCTGATGTGACTGTGAGTGGCTGAGGCCCTGACTTCCTGAAGGGGCGAGGCTTATGCAAGTACCTGGCCCTAGTTCTGTAACTAGGTTGGTCTATTTCTGTTCCCTACACACATGAAGTATTTTGTGATGAGCTTCTCCAAATGTGACCCTTGTACGCTGAGTGAGGATGTTGCGGGATTTGACATTTGGCACGTCAATTTGTACGTCAAAACCGTTATGGATCATTTATTGCCAATCTTGGGTGGGACCTTTTCTTTTCAACACCTTGCTGCCTGTTTGTCAGCTGAAATCAGCTTGCGCGGAAGAACCGGCGCGCTGTTTCACCACAACACCAAAAGCCAAACATGAATAGTGAAACCAATTCATGCTTTAGTGATCTTTAGTGAGGCTTTGTAAAGCATATTTCACGTTGCATTGCTGCACTGTGAGCCCTTACTTAGATCACAACACCCCAACGTTATGAGGCCCTCTTGTTTTTGGCGGCGTTTCGCACAAGCAAGAGAGACACAATATAGAACAAAATGGAAGAGTTGTGATTAGTTGTGATTGCTGCCAGCAGCTTTGGAGCCAACAAGGTGTATTTCCCAGACATAGAGTGACTTGTCTCTCCAGAGCCGCCAGTTGAGTTGATGGATCTCGCCATGGCCTAGTGACAATCATGGGTTCGGGATCCAGCGTGGCGCTGTCCATGAAGCGGCGGCAAGTGCCTCGGTCAGATCTTTTTTGGTATGTTGAGGAATTGTGCCGGCCACCACCACCCTGACAAGTGTATGTCCATGTATGTTCACAATGTTTGCATAGTACTATAGCCGGCAGGTCTGCCAGATTGACTTACAGTATGTAGATCATGTTCGGTAAAATTATGATGCTCTTTGTTGGGGTGTGACCAGATAATGCCCTTTGCTCCTAGCAGCGTTCTTCCTCCTAGTAGTAAGGCCAGGAGCCCCTAGTAGCGTTTTTGCTCCTAGTATCGAGCCCTTTGCTCCTAGTAGCGTTCTTGCTCCTAGTAGCTCTTTGCTGTGCCATAGGGGAATCACATCTTTGAACCTTTGAAGCGCACACGATGTTCTTGCAGCTGGTAGCATGTAAAGGTTTCATGCCTGAGCAAGAGGCTGATGTTGACATTCTCCACTTCGTGTTTGGACCGAGGACGCCATAGAGGCTCGAAAGAGTGCGAAAAAAGCGATGAAGAAAAAGAAGAAGGAGGAACTGTACAAGTGACATGGCCCATGGCAATGCTTTGGGATTTCTTTGACGGTGACTTTCCACACGCAGCCCCGCCCACTTCGTTGGTGATGCACTTGGATTTTCTTTCTGATAGGTACTTGCAAGAAAACACCGACTACCAGGACAAAGTCCGGTTTCTGTTCCAGGCCAGCACTGTGAATTTGAAGTCTTAGCGCCCTGTTGGCCACAGACCATGTGCGAGACATGACAAGGCAGCACTAAGACCTTTAGATGCTTGGAGCTGTTGGTCGCACATCCAAAGGTGCCGCTGTTGAAGCGTCTTCCCCTCGATCAACAGCCTCTGGTTGTGCCTCGGAGGAAAGCTTGGACTGAAGTTACAGAAGAGGTCAGCTTCAATTGACTTAAGATCACGGCCCTGTTCTTTCACTCGTTTTCACCTTTCCCCAGGCTTCCGCGTCCAATTTTAATCCAGCGGTTTTGATCAGACGGAATGGGGAATTGTGCAAACACCGTGACTCGAGGCTCGCGCAGCGAAGTCAGTCAAGTTCCCACCGCGCACGGTCATCATCAAAGAAGGAGACGGGTGAGCTTATGGCCATAGCCTATGCGCGTATGGCCATGTCGGTCGTCGTCGGCTACGCGAGGTAGCATTCCATGCCCTGGGCAGCAAGGCCATGCCCTGGGTGCAAACCCTGTCTCCTTGTTAGCTCACGTCCCTTCACTGAAGTGAAGCTATCCTGCTGTCCAAGAATTGCCAACCGCACTTCCATGTGTAGCTTTTGGCATCCCAGCCATCATTGATGGATGTCTTCCTTCAACCATTTTTATCATGTTCCGCGGCTGATGTCAGGAGAGATGGGAGATGAGTTTTTCGTTCTCCGTCAGGGTGAGGCCAGCGTGACGGTTCATACAGTGAAAGGCGACAAGGTGCGGGGCCTGCGACGATTTGCGCTTTGATGTGCAGGGTTCATGTTGAGTGCTGCCAGAAAAATCATGAGTTTCAATTTCAATACCCAAAGCTATCAAAGACACTCCAAGACTTATACTGTGTGGAGTGTAGGTGGTTTAGTCTAGAGTCTAGTTATGTCTTTTGTGTCAATCTGGATCCGTTCGAAAAGAGCAGCCCTGCGCCCTCTATGCTTGCTGGGCCCTCTATGAGTCTACACCTCGGCCCTGACAGCCCAGCGCCGAGGTAGTGGGGCGTTTAGGACCCGGTGACTACTTTGGAGAGAAGGCCCTGTTGGCCTCTGAAGCTTGGCGGACGGCGACGGGGACTAAGCAAGGCGAAGCCATGGGTTTTCTGAATGGCTGGATCGCATGGGTTTGACATGGTTTGAGGGATTGGAAAACATAGAAGCATGCAGACTTCTAGACGTCTAGTGTGTGCATTGGGGGATACATGGGTGCATCATCGAGGGGCCTTGACGATCCTGCATTGACTTTTTGCACTAGTGGACGAAGAATGGCGTCAGCAGCAGCAGCAGCACATCCTTTCGTCAGTCCGGCGACGATTTTAGGCCCTGGCGAAGCGAAACTTGTGATTCGCCGCTTTTGGCTCAGGAGCCGCGCACGGCCACCATCATCTCCGAAAGCTTTGCCGAGTGCTTGCGGATCCACCGGCAGGCCGCAAATCCGAACGGCTGAGATATGGATTTCTTGACATGACTTGAGGAGAGTTTGAGTTGACTCATTTTGGGTTTGAAAGGATTTTCCTTTAATTTTGGGTTGGAAGTTTGGCTTGCAGCCTCGGTCCACACGTGCCGCGGATTGCGCTCGACCAGCAATTCGAAGAGCTTGGCCTCAAAGAGAAGCTCACCTTTGCAGATCGCAAAGCTGAGCGCTGGAGCCCCAGATGCTGAGTTCCCAGACGAAGGGCCATGGCTTTTGGTGGTTTTTCTTGTTGGGATCTTGCGGTGGGTGAATATGACATGGACCTGGGAAGAGCCAGCCAGACTTCAAATGTTTGGTTTCTCGTTGAACCTTCACCGACCTTCCCAAGTCAAGATCTGATTTTCGCGCGACCGCTCGCCTCAAAATGTGCAATCACTGATTGTCTTGATGTATTCGGTATTCATATAGCAGAGTTTGGCATATCATCGCAGGTAAGCTCCACGTATATAAACAACGTGTGTACTTACAGGCGTGCAATGCCGGTTCTCGTGCCGAGGCAAGCCAAAACTTCGCCGCTTGCAATGCATCCTGCTTTGTTCTGAATGATCCGTTTTGCTACGCACTCTGAGGGCCAGTCCTTTACACAATGCCCCGAATCAACCAGCAGAGCGATTAGACGGCAAGTGTGAATAGGAGGTCAGTCCACAACGGTCCACAAGACTCCTCAAGATTTTGGTAGCTGTGTGAAAGTTTTAGGCTTCCAGTCATGAGGTAACAACACTCCAACACGTGACGACTGTTTTGGTGCTTGAGCTGGGTGGCCGGGGTGACCAAGGAAGACACAAGCCGCCAACACCGAAAACCCTACAGGAGGAGCAGTTCATCAGGCCGAGCGCAGAGATCTTCAATCCTCGCAATGACTCACAATGTCTCAATTTGCATCCATCCTATCATGGAAGATATGGAAGTATGTTGAAAGTAGGATGAAGATGGATGAAGTAGGAAAACCCGTGTCACATGCATCAGTTTGTTCACAACGATTTCCATGGGGCCGTTTTGCGTTTCACGATCTTTGGATAGAGATGGAGGCTGGATGGGATACATTTTGGTGCCTTTGAAGCTCGTGTCATCCTCCACTCCAAAAGTGTCCGATACCCCGGGCTCTGTAGTTCTTCAAGCAGTCACCGCAGAATACTCCGGTCATAGTAATTATAATCTATTCTTCACTGTATATTGTGGCATCTATATACTGTATATATTTAGTTTGCCTTCTGTGTCTGTCTGCAGAATAGCAGCTATACCAACTACACCAGATCAATGGCAGTGGGCCTGCCGGGCCCGCCACTGTTCAAGGTCCCGATCCCTTCACTAACTGAAAAGCACGACCGGGGTCTCTTTAGACTTAAACCGATCCTTCTCGGATCTCAGGGACTGCCTCCTGAACTGCGAGAACTTGAGCGGAGGCATGGGAGGCTTGACTGAGAAGAAGATGCAGGCTTGGACTGCAGGTCTCCAGATGTCTCCAGTGTCGGGGTCTTGATGATCTTGATGAACCGAATGGGCGGTGTTGGTGATCCTGTGTTGGCTCAATTGTCTCTGGTCGTCATTGTTGCTGATGCTGATGCTCTTTGTTATATTGATTCTTGTTTGTGCTGTCGGCTTAGGCCGTTCCTATCTCCTACCCTCTGCCCCTCAAAGCATCTTCTTCCAATCACCGTTTCGCCCCCTATGAGAACCACGAAGGAAGCCAAGAGCGACGATTGCTCAAAAGTGGTCGGTGAGTGAGTTCAGGTGTTTCGCCGTGCCATGCCGTGCCGTTGTCCATTGAATTGATTGTGCGCGGTCTGGTTGGAATTTGCACATTTCGTTGCACCAAGATCTCGGTGGTCAGGCACTTATCAGCGTCATGTGGAAGGAGAATGTGTTGTCACCTTGGCTGCAAGATGCGAAGCGGGCTGCTAGGTTTTGGACCATTATATAAGTAGAATTGACAAGAACCGAAGTGGGCCATGGGCCATGCGCATCATTTGAATTTGAGAGGCTGAAGGAATTTGAGCAAGGTTTCACCTAGGCCTGGTCGACGACTGATCCGGGAAAGCGATCTGGGCGCCGACTTCTTCTATGTGGTGGAATCTGGCACGTCACAAAGCAGCGTTTGCGTTGTGCGTCTGAGGCGGCTTAGACCCAGATGCCTGTTAGGATCGAGATTGCTAAACATCATCTAGCAAGGGTAGAATGCCAAGTTGGAAAGATGTCGGTACTTTTGGCCCAGGTTTGAGGTGATCATCACCGAAAAGCTGCTGTGCAGCATCAGCGTGTTGGCCAGCCATAGTTGTGGTGGGAGTGAGTTCGGACGAAAGTCATGGCTGTTACCCTTGCTCTCATGGTCCAGGCTTTTCGTGTCCTGCGTGCGGCGTTCCAAACCCAAGGTTTTTGTCAATACATTGTCATCCTTCGGGTTGTTGACAGAACATCACCAGTTTCCCAAAAATGGGCAGACATGGGCAGAACGGTTGAACAGAGTGCATTATCTTCTAGATTCTAGTGCACGTTGATGCCCAGGCTCGCTGAAGCAAGGGCTGGGGCTATTGTGCATAGCCACCTGGCTCAGATGAATACAAGGAGTATACAAGGGCGCGAGTATGTCAAGCGTACACTGCCTGAAGCACACATACTGTACATTCAATTTGATAGCTGCACTTTCATATGAAAAGATTAAAAGGGTATTGAAAACTTGACTTTTGCATAATCATTGCACTTGATAGAGCACTCCATTGGTGGTAGCTGAAGGCGGAGCACAAAGTACCAAACCCTCTACGTAAGAACATCCTCACACCGGTCCGTGATGCCATCTCAAGAAATGCTATTGCAAAATGGGATCGTCCTGTTGGCCGAAAGAATCCCAAGTGCCGTCCATCGAAAATCGCACCTCAGATGACTCATCCAATAGCATGACATCGACCAACTGGAGAGACGACATGAGTGTCTCTGGGTGTGGGGTCGAGCCGTTCGCGGAGCGAGGTAAGAAGACCGTGGTCGACGTCTTGAAGCGAGGGAACACCTTCGGAGAGCTGGCCATAATTTTTCTCATTCCACGGATCCCCAGCTGAGAGAATGGTATGACATGGGCGGTATGTTTGCAATATTTTCTCGCATCTCTGTCCTGCTTCGGTGAACACACGGCCGCACAGCGTCCAGGATGCCTGATATTCGCAGGCAACTAGTGCAACCTCTCCATGCTTGCATTATTACACAGGCCATCGCTATTAGGTTGGAGGCCATCGCTACTAGTAACAAGAAGCTAGTAGTTTGGAGGCCATCGCTGTTAGGTTATATACTATATACAATTTCCAAATTCCAAATGATTTCCTGAACTTCCCAGGAGAGCTACGGTGGTTTGCACCTCTGAGGCTTCGGTTTGGGTCTGTGACCGTTACTCGGCTCCAACATCACAGCCGGACCAGGGAGGTGAGGAGCATCGGAGGTGATCTAGGTTGTACGTGGTTCATGTTGTTCCAAGCAGTTTCAGTTGATGTGGTTTGTTGGGACCAATGCAGAACATTTGGCTTTTGGAGGGAAGGAAGCTTGGGTATGAATGTATCAGTTGGGTCTAGTATTCCATAGTCTTCTCGTCCAACCATTGCGGCAAGCAAAAGCCGGGCTGCTACTGCTACTACTGAGCACAAATCAATCCCTTCAGTGTGGGTGCGTTCCCAAGACCTCTGGCAACAGAACGAGCAGTCGAACGCTCAGTGGTTGAGTTGAGAGGTCTCCTCATTTCAGCATAGGTATCGTAGGTATCAACTTGATTCAACTTATATACGACACGACGTGTGGATGTAGGTTTGGCGTCATATGTTCAACAGCCCAGGGAGGGCTGAAAGCATTTGACCCTGATGCCTGCCAGTCGGACCTTCAAGGCCTTCAGTTCAAGTCGATTGTGATGCCAGTCAGCGAGGTGCAGAAGGGCTCTCGCTCCGAGTTGAAGTGGCATAATGGAGATGTGTTTCAAGGGGTGGGTCTCCTGTCTGCCTTTGCGCGACGATTCCCAAATCATTTGAAGACTTTGCTGGTGGCTGTTGTCAGGTTTGCTTCTTAGTGACAAGTCGTCATTCGCTCACCACCAATTCGCGTGGCCCTGATCGACCTGATTTCGCTCAACTAGGGGGTCACATTGGGTGATCATCAGGTCAGACAGATCAGACAGAGATGAACCGATGATGTCCCCACTGGCCCACAACCACACCTTCTCAAACTTTGAGGCTTTGTTGATTGCTTGAACGTGTCGTGTGTTGCAAGGATGGGAGGCGGTTACAGCCATACCCTGCCAGCTTCTTGAGCACTGCAGGAGAAACAGCTGGAATTTGTGCAGATCTTTAGTGCAGTGCCGCTGCTTATGCCGCTGTTGACCACAGAGAACCTTGGCTCCAAGAGGTGGCCGTCGTCCACTCGTCGATCCATGCGAACCACCCCAGGAAAGCCCAGATGGCCAAAGTCGTCGTCGAGGTCACTTACAATGCTGACGAGCACATTGTAGAGCAGGGTGCCGCTCGAATGCACCAGCAACATAACCACAAGTCAGACGGAGTTCTACCCTAAACAGCCTTTGTAGAATTAGGCTCCTGGCAACACCTTCTTCATGCTGGTGGAGGGCAAGGCGCATTCGACACCTGTTGCCTTGACATTCGCAATGTGTAGTCATCCAAATTCATGCTAGTGCTGTCTGGGATATCCACACAACCATCTCTTGCTTTAGGACTTCTGCATGCAGTCGAGGCTGAAGCTACCTTTATACTGCCATCTGGTTGTGAGAAGTAGACAACACAGAATCGATCATGGATCGCTCAGTTGCCAACAAGTTGGGTGGCAACAGGTCTAAGTCAGGCTCCTGAACTGCAAGAGAGAACTTTACGAACAATCGAGGGCTAGTCTCAGAGAATCTCGGCCCCGCCACTGGCGCAGCAGTACCACATGTCGCCGCCGGCACATTCGCAGTAAGAGGCTTCACATATCTTAACCTACCCAGAGCCTAGATGTGCTTTGTTTTTTTGGGCAGGTGGTCATTCTCAGGGATGACATGGTGAAAGGAGAGCTGGAGGCAAATGTAGTACCTTGGCATGCGGACATTTTGCCTGGGCACAGTCATAACTCATAACTCTCAGACTGCGAAGGTGTATACTGTGTATATATATACTGTAAATATATAGTCATTTTCAATTATATATATATATATAAAGAAAAAGTGCAATTATGTGTTATAGAACGTGCATACTTTGCGGTGACGAGGTCCAATGAACAAAGTTCAATGTCAACCTAGGCGAAGCAGACGATTCCTTACTTCGGTGAGCGGGCCCTCTTGTACCAAGAGCCGCGCGCTGCTACGGTGAAGGTGATTTCCGAGGCCTGCTTCGGTGAGCAGGGGATAGTTATTCGTTGGTTTTCCTTCAACCTTGATGGTTGTGGTTTGGCCGGTTCGGACTTTTAGTGCTCTCAAGTGCGTGACTTTGGGGAAACAACTCGAAATAGGAAGAACGGATGAAGTGGCTTCATCTCAAACATAAGTTGAATAGGATGAGTCGCGGTTCTCACATCCCCACTCCAGTCAGTCTTGTACCTGATGCCCACCAATGCTACCACCAATGCTACCACCGATGGCGCTTCGTGGAATTTCCATGAATTTCCCATTGCATCCGTGTCGCTCCAGTCCGCTCGCTGCCTGATGCTGGACAAGGAGATCCAGCTGTCTGGCAAAACGCGGGGCTCAAGCCTCGTAATTACTCGTAACACTGTGGGCCCTGATGTTCTTCTAAAGTTGGCTTCATCACGTTTCATCGATGGCGAAGCAGCACAATTTTGTAGAAGAACCAGCGGTTCTGAGGGACATAAAAGTGGTTGTATAGAAAGAATGGATGGGAGGGAGGGTAGAGAAATTCACCTCCTCTTCAGTGGAGGCTCAAGAACAGCCTCCACCACCTGACTGTTTCTTTTGAGCGCGAGCCTGCAAATGGATGGTGCTGCTGTCCTTGAGCGACGCGCAGGAGATCCACATCATTCCGGACCTCCTGAGGCACCTGAACGTGCAAGATGAACTGTGGGATGCTTTCCTCGCGGCCGCTGGAGATCCAGGAAATGATGTGAGGCTCCTGGCGGCTATGCCCTACTGGACGATTCCTCAAATCGTTGGGACTGCCCTTCTCCCCAATGGCAGTCGACTCACACCCATCCAAGCGGCTCAGGTGGGGTTAGTTTGGCGCAATGCACGTTGGGTGATTCATGTACGTGGAGGTGGGAATCCAGAGGCCTTCGTGGACCGCGATCCATGGGTGCCAGAAACTGGTCCGGGACCTCCTGATGGTACAGGTACTGGTGGTGGCACGGGGGGGACACCCACGGGGACAGGAGGAGGATCTAGTGGAGGCAAGGACAATGTCTTGAAGATGTCAAACATCGTGGACCAAACGGATGACTCGGAGACGAAGCTTCCTGATGCAGTTCTCCTCAACGAATGGGCACAGCGATACATTGCAACTATGGGCGCTCCCCCTCAAGAAGAAGAAGAGCCGACAGATGCACAGTTAGCAGCACTACATCACAGAGTTCGGGTTCAGCGACAGCCACCATACGTGGACTTTTCCGTGTGGCTTCCTTTTGGCAGGAGGGTCCTCAAGAACCAAAAGTTTCGGGCTTTCCTTCCCATAGGCGATGGTTCATTCGTGATGAAAGAACTTCCAGGACCACAAAACCTACAGCAGTGGTTGGTGAGCTGGCGGGTGTTTAAAGTGGCGTGCATCTCCCTGAACTTGGTGACCCTTGCCGCCCTCCTCCTGTACGAGAAGGTCATAGAGAAGCTGGTGCTACAATGGCCAAAGGCTTGGGGCTTGATCGCGCAGGCCGATGACAAGGCCAGGGCGGAGAAGTTGGAGAAGACTAGGAGGGCAATCGTTTTGGACATTGCTGCAGGGGGCACGGCTCCGAGGGAGTTCACCGAGGACGAACCTTGGACTGCGTGCTTTAGGGCTCTGGCCTTGGACGAGAGGTTCTGGAACGAGCAAGTGCGGCACCCAGCGGCGGCATGGTTGGCCAGCGGCGGACATGGCTCACCGAAACCTCCGGCTGAGACGATAGCCATGGCACACATTCCTGGACCCCCTGCAGAACGTGGTGATGACGAAGACAGAGGTGATCGCCGCAGACAGGCGAACAGAGACAAGCGCATGGCGAAGAGGAAGCGTTGGGCTTCGGATAGGGAAGAGTTGGCCAACTTTAGAGAACAAAGGTCAAAGGGTGACTCCAACAAAGGCAAAGGCAAAGGAAAAGGAAAGGACCAGGCAGGTCAGGAGTTTTGCTACAGCTGGGCCAAGAGCGTTGGGCCATGTGCTGGACTTCCCCCAGGGTCTGAATGCAAGGGGAAGATCAAGAGAGTGCACAAGTGCATGACATGTTTTTCACCTTCGCATCCGAACGCGGAATGCCCGCGAAAGGCAGCATCCCCCTCGTGATCCCGAAGTGGACTAGGGACAAAGGGTGCTGCGCCTTCTTGTGTTGTTTGCAAGAGGGGTGTGCGGGTAAGTACGTGTGTGTTAGGGATGCGTGATAGAGAGGTGATTTAGGGAGGTTTGAGGCGAATGTCCACGGACTCGGAGGGGTTGGTTCGGGTTCGTGGGTCGCGTCGGGGCGTTCGCGGGCGCGCGCGGCGGTATGCGGTGAATGAACCGTGCAGCTCGGGCCCCAGGCGGGCGGAGCGGAGAGAGCGACACGCGGGGGGACGGTGGACCTCATGGCGAGCGCCTCGACGGATAGACCGGGGGGGCGAGATGAACATCATGCCCGAGAGGATCAAGGAGGCACTGGAACAAGCACGTGATTTCCCCGAATACCAGGAGTTGAGGGTGTTCAGGTTTCTTCACATGTTCAGTGGTGAACGAGATGTCCTCGGGGAGTGCCTCAAGGAGATGGCGAAGAAGGAGGGCTTGCAGGTCGAGGGGTACAGCCTGGACAAGAAGGGCGAAGGAGACGTGGACCTCGCGAAGGACCACCCCTTTCTCGAGTTGGAGGAGGAGGCGGAGGCTCACGCCTTTGACGCCGGGCACGCGGGTTTTCCTTGCAATACTTTCAGCAGGGCAAGATGGAATATGGACTTTCGCGGACCCCCACCAGTGAGATCCCTTCAACACATCTATGGGCTCCCATCCAACTCGGTTGAAGAACAGCAGATGGCGGATGTTGGGACGTTGTTGGCATCGAGATCGGTCGTCGTCATCGGGGCCATCCTCAAGAGCCAGAGGTTGAGACAGGTTCCACAGGCGGGGACCCTAGAAAACCCTCCAGGTTCCAGCACGCGAGAAGAAGGACCCGCGTGGGAGCTTCCGGAGATCAAGGCGTTCATGGACGCGTGTGAGGGTCAGGTGGCGGACTACAACACGTGTTCGTTTCAGACGGAGGAGCGTGTGAGGTGGTTCAAACCCGGTCGCTTTGCAGGGAGGTTGCTGGACCTTGAGACTTTGAAGAAACCCTGCACCTGTGGGCAATGGATCCGTCATGAACCTCTTGTAGGACATCAAAAGACGGCAGCGGCAGCACAATATCCGAAACAGTTGTGTGAGGCCTACTGCAAGCTCCTGATCACGGCTTTCAAGCACACGCTCCAACTGGAATACTGGCGAAACATGCTCAAGACGAAGGAGCAGGAAGTGTCGGGGTTGAAGAGGAAGTGGATTGAGAGCAAGGAGAAGATTTATCGGGGACCCCCTGAAGGACGTCCGACGGCAGATCCATCGAAGAGAGTTTGGGAGTCGACCCAAATCAATCAGGATCTGAGGCCCATCATGGGGATGTCCAAGAAGGCGAGGCGCGAGGAGGAGAATGAGCGCTACATCGGAGGCATGCGGAACCCCGGCAGGGCAGTAGAAAAGTTGTCTGTGTTGAGAAGAGTCGGCATGGACGTGGGCCGGATCTGGGACCGTTTCATTGAGGACTATCCCGAGGCGCTTGAGGTGGCGAAGAACTACAGCTCCCAGGGCAATCGACCAAACATGGAAGTGGAAATGGCATGGAAGGGGGCGTTGAAGCAGTTCTTCCAGACGAGGGCCTTCACGGACATCGTCCTGAAGGACAAGTACGAATTCGACTCCCCGCTGGACCCGGAACTATGGGAAGCATGGCTGAAGACAGCGGCCGACCCAGAGCAGCATCTGGTGGAATGGATTCGGAAGGGGGTGCCGCTGGGGATGAGCAAAGAGATCCCATGTTGCGGGATCTTTCCGATGTCTGATGACCCGGAACAGGAGGTTGAGGAGACGCCGGAGTTGGCCAACCAGCTGGGGATGGAAAACTACAAGAGCTTCACGGATGAACCAGAGCATGCCAAAGCGGAGTTGGGCAGGTTGGTGGCAGAAGGCTTCGCGGCGGTCCTCCCGACGAACAAGGCCAGCGCGATGCACCAAAGGGGCACGGTCTCGAAACTGGCGTTGTTGGTGAAAGCGAAGGAGGACGGCAGTGTGAAGAGACGGATCATAATTGACCTGCTACGATCCGGGGGCAACGCCAGGTGCAAGGTGCCGGAGAGAATCGTTCTCCCCAGGGTGATGGATGTGGTGGACAGCTTCAGGTACCTGTGGAAGACGCGAGACAGGATGCCCATCAAAGCACGAGATGAGGAGTGGGAGCTGGATGAGGACAGGCCGGAAGGTGGGATCTATGACTTCGAGATGGTCACGGCAGATCTGAGCGACGCGTACTGTCATCTTCCAGTCCACCCAGATGAGCATCACAATTGCCTTTCGCCGGGCATTTACCCCTCGGAGACGCTCATGTGGGTAGCAATGCTCTTTGGCTTCCGTGGTGCGCCTCTGTTGATGGGAAGGTTTGCGGCGTGCTTAGCTCGGATCTGGCAATCCCTCATTGCACCTTCGGAGATGCAGAGCCAGTTGTACATGGACGACCCCATGTGGATCCTACGCGGTCCAACCTCCAGACGGAACAGGAATCTGGCACTCCTCCTGTACACGGCCCGTGCGCTTGGCATCAACCTGGCTTGGCACAAAGGCTCCCGAGGAAGTCAACTGACTTGGATCGGGGTGATGTTTGAAGTGATGCAGGCGGAGGCGGAAGTGAAGCTCACGGTGCCAAAGAAGATGATGGAGGAGATTCGGAGCAGCCTAGAATCTTGGGAATCGAAGGGGATGATTAGCCTTCGTGAAGTGCAGCAAGTCACAGGCAGGCTTTCTTGGGTGGCTGGCATCCTTCCGAGAACAAGGTGGGCAGTCAGCATAATGTATGCTGTGATCGCTGACGTCAAACGGGCAGAAGAAGACGAACGCAGGAGGGCATCACAGAGGTCAGATACCAGGCCAAAACATGGATTGGTGTCGGTCAAGCGACTGGAGCTGCCAAGGCGGTGGTTCATGGTCTTCTTCAAGGACCCGGGCGTGTTGGCGCTGAGGACGGAGCCCATGGAGGAACGGCCACCGGACTTTGCAATCGTCACGGACGCCTCGCCACAGGGCATCGGGGCAGTGCTGGCCACGGTGGACCACAACGTGGGCCAGACGTTCACGATTTTGGAGGCGCTGGAGATCCCCGTGTTGGAGGAGGACGCCAAGTGGTTGGGCGTTGAGTGGAAAGAATCGTCATCCCAGGGGCCACTGGAAGCATGGGCAGTGAAATTGGCCTTCAGGAGATGGGGGAACAGACTTGAAGGGAAGAGCGTGATTCTGCGAAGTGACAGCGTGGTCGCATTGGCTATGACGAAGCGGCTGTCATCACCCTCACCTGTCATCAATTGGATCGGGGCAGAGTTGGCCATCAGGTGCGACAGGCACGGGGTCAAGCGGGTGATCACGCAGCACATCCCAGGGAATTGGAATGTCGAGGCGGATTGGCTGTCCAGGCCTCATGAGCGCAATCCGGCCAAGCCTGAACGACTGAAAGATGTGCCGATCAAGACCTTCCCGAGGAACCTGATCCATGGCTCATACCTGAGTCCACCGGGCGTTTCACCGGCGTTGTGGGGCGCATCCGCAAGCCAAGTGTCGGGAGCCTTCGAGCTGCTGTGAACGGATGGTGTACAAAAGTAGCACCATTCTCGGCTTGAGGGAGGGACTCACGCCACCGGGAGAGGAGGGCGTGTGTTTCGCTTGCGGTTTGCGACGGTGTCGTCTTCCCCGTTTGCCCCCTCGGGAATGCACCGGTTCGAGGGGCTCGTCGGGGGGGGGACTTGACCGGGGGACGGACACAGGGGACCAGCGGCGCGTAGCGTGGGCTCAATGGAGGGTGCTTTGCAAGTCAGCCCTCCCCACGGGGTGGATGCGCGGCCTTGGTCTTACGGCGAGTTCGCGGTGCTAGCTGGGTGGGCTTTCTTTTTGTGGACGCTCACTCGGTGGAGTTGGGCCCTGGTCGGCTATCTGTGCTGCACACGCCGAATTAGCACTCCGCGGAAACCAGGGAGGAACTTTGGGGCGGAGTTTGAGAAGGAGATCCCCTCATGTTTCAAGGACACGGGCAGGGACAAAAGAAGAGATCTGCCACGAGACCTCTCCCCACCTGCCAAACGAGAGGGGAATCGGCCAAGCAGTGTAACGCCAGAGAGGCAATCCCGAACAAGCACCATGAAGGATTCGCCAGAAGCCAAATGGGCACAGGCACAAATCCTGGAAGCTATGGTCCAACGTGCTCAACCCGTGGTTCAAGACCTCCAAGACATGCATCGCCTTGGTGGTGGGGGTCCTCAGCCAACGCTACGACGTGGTTCCCGACTCCCATGACACCGAAGAGGACGATGGGGGTGCTGGGCTACAAATTCGGGGACCCCATGAAGTGCATGACAGGTTTAATTCGTGATGGAGCAGGTGGTCGAGGAGAGTCTGTGAGAGAGGAAGCGAAGGACAGCCAGGTAAAGAGAGATGGCGCCCCGGCTGTGAGGGAAAAGCAGATGAGGCAGGACCACGAAATGCCCGCAAAGAAGAGATCGTTCGAGGAAGTCATGGACATCCTGCAGGGCGAGTGTGAGCTGAAAAGGGCTAGGGAGTCGCTAAGGGGAGATTTCTTGGCGAAGTCGTCCAAGGCAGCTCAAAGGTCCAAAAGGGAGCAAGTGCTAGCCATGGCCAAGGTGAGCGTGGGCGAGAGAGGACACGTCTTCCCGCTGAGTCTGAACACCATTGAGGACGTGGCCGCAGCCATAAAAGCGGGAGGGTGGACATCGGGAGACCAGTATGTCAATGAGCTCAAGATGATGCACGTGGAGGCAGGCTTCGAGGTGAGCTTGCAGATGAACAAGCTCTTGACGGACTGCAAGAGGTCCCTGAAGAGGAATCGCGGTCCGGTGAAGAGAGCCCCGGAGTTCAAGCTGGATGACATCGAGCCCCTCAATTGGATGTCTTGCTATACCTCAACCAAAAGCACTCTGAGGCCGGCATTGTCGTACGCTTGGGCAGTGATATGGATGCTCAGAGAGGTTGAGGTGAGTTCAATGAAGTGGCGAGACGTCACCAAGTGTGAAGTGGGCAAGAAGATAACTATTTTCATCCCCCTCTCCAAGTGTGACCAGCAGGGTTTGGGAGTGAGACGAACACTTCAATGCTGCATGAACAAGAGCTGTTTCAGATGGTGTTGTTGGAGAGTTTGGAACGAAATCTTCAAGGCATACCGCGGCCCCCTTCGTGACCCACATGAATACATCTTCCAGGACTCCGAGCATCGCAAACTATCAAAAGCCAAGATGGTGGAAGGTTGGGCTCGGGTCACAAATGAACACATACAAGGTCATTCAGCCAGAAGGACGGGAGCGATGAACTACGTCAGGCTGGGCATGCCAATTCAGGAGCTGGCTTTCTTGGGCAGGTGGAAGTCCACAGTAGTGCTCTCTTACGCCGAAGATGCCCTACAATCAGAGCCAGCCAATAGAAACCTGACAAATAGAGGCAACTCCAAAGGCAAGAAGAGTGAAGCTGCTGCGGAACCAAGTGCAAGCAAGGAAAACGTCAGGGACATGCCGATGGACATGAAGGAAAAGAAGCCAGGCGAGGACCTGGTCATCACACAGCTGCCCAAAAAGCTGTGGGTGGCGTCCACGGCATACAGTTCTCGCGAGAGAGTTTGGCATGAAGTTGAAGGTGCCAGCTGGGATGTGCCAATCGAGACTTGGTCCTCGGTTTGCGGTTGGCCCTTCAGCAGGAACTCAACGAAAGTGGCCTTACAATCCCAACTGACATGGAGCCAGCGAAAGTGCAAGAAATGTCAGAAGAAGACTCGCGGCGAAGCCAGGGAGGTGGTTGTGGCGAGTTGAAGTTCAATGGCAAAAGGCTGATGAAC
>CAXAMN010020668.1:716482-740991 GCA_963970005.1 Durusdinium trenchii
TCCTGTCTTGGAGGGTGGGAGGGCTGCTTTCGATGCCACTTGTTGTCCAATTGAAAAAGGCGACTGCATGTCTTGGGGTCCATGCATGGTCAATCTTGGGTTCTTTGGCTGTGCCTCTGCGCGTAGATCAGAGAATCAGTAGTGTACTTCTCGGATTTTAGCTGCCTAGAGTTGCCTAGACATTCTTTTGTTGGCTTAGGGAGAGCAAGGTCCTTGGGCAGAGTGGCATAGTGGCAGAAGTACAGCTTTCCCAATTGTGAAGCCCATTTGACGAGCATTCTGTCCGCTGTGCTGGTTTAGCGGTGTTGCTCGAGCTACGGGGTTCCCCCGAGTCTCGCCGAGGCACCCGCGCGGCCCGCGCGGCAAAAACGGTAAATTTGTTTAACCGTTTTGTCTGTGCGGGCGCGAGCGGGTACCCCTTAGCAAAACAACACGCGAACCGGCTTAGTCTGTTCGTAGGAGGGCCACAAGGGCCACCACAAGGGCCACCACAAGGGCCACCACAGGCGCCACAGGCCTCCCACGGGTGAACGTTACCAGCGGACTCCAGGATGCTTTTGATGAGCACTTGGGCTTGCTCCGGGAAGTCTTAGAGCCTCTCAGCTGATCCGCTCTGCGCCCTTGGCGACCAGGGGCGAAGCGGCGTGGGGTGGCAGTTTTTCTTCGGATGTTCGTCCGACCGTCCAATCTGCCAAGGAATGCGCTGAAGACTATGGACTGGAAAGTGCCATGGATGAACTAACTGTTATCAGCTAAGTATTGGATTCGTATAGATCCATGCAAGGGATCCAGCTAGGTATTGATCCATTTGGTTGGATCAATACAAGTGGACAGTTTCTGGATTCGGTGAAGTATTGGCGGCCTCCGACCCCTGGCAGCAATTGATGGCAATTATAACATCCCGGTAGTAATTCCACAATGGTAGAGCCCAAGGTCTAGTTTGTTTTGAGGGTCTCTGGGAGGGGTTGGGTCCTTTAATTTTGCAGGAATGTAATGCTTGAGTCGCGGGGAATGTCCAAACAGAGTCTCGGCTACCAGCATTTTGTAGAAAGAAAATTGGTCACGTGTTCGAAGCAAGCCGAAGGTTAGGCCAGTCAACTTGTAGAAATAAGCAACGTTGTACTGAAATCATTTTGTAGTGAGAGAGATGGAGAGTACATCAGACTTAGCTATATAGATTGATGGTGCCCAAACTTTGCTTGCCGTTTTTTGCGGAGCGCACTGCAACATGAACTGCCAGGGTTTGTAGTTTAGTTACTCATCTTGCACATACCTTAAGATAAACCGTCCTTTTTGTAGCGCACTCTGGCTTCCCTATATTTCGAAGATGTTATATGATTGAACCCTGTCACTTTATAGTGGTTGCTTTTTGCTTTGTCTTTTTTGGATCCTTATACTTTATAGGGCGAAACTTTGGGCCCCCTAAATTGTAGTCACAAAATTCATTTCCAACATCTCCTATCATCTCCCTGCTTTTCCAACCAATTTGCAATTACCTATAAAATCCATATATATATAATACATAATTAACTTGAGCACATTTGTTGAGTTTGTCGCTTGTGCTGTGAAGCAGGCAGACAAGAAGAAGAAAGCTCATCACCCAGGCTGCTGGAGAAGGGGTTGGAACCGTTGTTCGCCAGCTCAGTGTCCTTGTGAATCAAACTGATCTGCGATGGCCTCCATTCTATCGACGTCAAGCTTTTCATCCATGTAATTACTACCGTTTGTCAGACTGTCCCGTGACGACCTGTCGACAAGAAAGCCGCGCACAGCGGACAGTGGTCAACCTGTCAGGTGATCCTGATAGAGAACCTTGGAAGCACTGAATGGGCTTGGGCCAATGGTCGAGTTTCAGATCTTTCAAGGGCTCAAGGGCCCAGGTTTTCCACAGCTTCAAGCTACGAGACAGCCGGCTCGATGAAGAACATTGAAAAACACTTTGCCGAACCGCTTTCCAGAGAGTCCCCCGGTCCCCGAAGCAGGACAGGATCTACCGGCATGAGTTGGTCACCTGCGGCCGCATGGGATGCCGGACTCTCAGGAGTGTAGGTAATAGAGGCATTGGCATTGCCGGAATCTTTTTGTGGAGGCCATCGCTATTAGGTTGGAGGCCATCGCTATTAGGGTGGAGGCCATCGCTAAGAGTAACAAGAAAGCTTTCTAGTAACTCCCGAAACTGCACTTGTTGATGCTGCAAGCAAGGGCTGTGATTCATTGCACCCCGACCGAGGTGGGGGATACTCGACGGTAGATTTAGTGCAGCATGGGAACTCTGGAAACACCTATGCTTTGAAATCCATCAGCAAGGGCCACCTACCTGCAATTGCTCGACCTGGCCCCAGTTGAAGTCCTTTTACTCTGTCTTCTTTTTGCTGCACTGCTTGAGGCTACATATGGGAATCTCAAATGAAAGGAGCCATTGCCAATGAGAAAGATGTTTTGTACATGACGAGCTCTCCATTCATCATCAAGCTCTTCGTGGCTTGGCTGTGCCAAAGCCCCATGAAAGTTCCAATGACCACGGATGTTGCATGCGATGTATGTTTGCGTGTATGTCACACACACAGACAAAGCTGTGACATCTTAGTGAAATCCTGGAGTTGGCCACGCCGGTGTGCCCGCACATGTTGCTTTACGATACTGTTGCGCCGTTCTGTAGCCGTAACCATGCTCTATAGCTAGAGTCTTCGAGCTGTTGAGGGAATATGAGGGAATACCATCCATATGTGCAGTCGAGCGCTATCACAATGACATGAAGCATATTGTATTGCAAAGTGCTAGAACATTGAGCAGCCACCGGATACAGCGGAATTGCCGATCCATCCTTCTCCAGTACATGCGGGGAAATCTTGAAGTCCCAAGTATGGCTGAGAAATGTATAAGTAGCAGGGGGCCAGGAGCCTGTGACAGAGACATATAGAGGCCGCCCCGGCCAACGAAGACCAGCTCCGCAGGAGTGTAAATGCTACCCGCATATATATATATATAGCTATATATAAAGTTAAGTTATATAACTATATATAATAAATATAATAATGTACGCACACTGCAGCTGGTGGGTAGCAAGCTGTTTGGCCCCTGCTTTTGGCTATGTTCTGGTTCTCTGTTGTGAGTTGGTTTGCGACTTTGATTCATGGGCATGATTTTGCGACTAAATCCTGAATTCGCACTTGGAGAAGTTGGGGGATTTAAAGACTAATTATCGAAACCTTCTTGAAACCGTTGGTTAAAGTCCTCTAGCATTACTGACGCCTGTACCTCACCCAGGCCACTTGGTTCCGTAGTTGCTTCCCGCAGCGACCGATTCGGACATCTCTTTTCTCTGTGCATGAGCGTGTCTATGCGGTCTTTTTTGCAAGCCTTGAAGTACCGATCACGTAGAAGCTGTACTTACCAAGTTGAATGAGGCACCCTTTGTGCGACACCAGGGGTGGACAGTGCGAAACCGAAAGAGTAACCTCCATATAGTATATATACAGTCTACATCGTTGCCCTCCGGAAGCCTGGACCTGCCACCAAACCAGAGCGGCCACAACCTTGCAAATACAGTTTGAGAAAGGTTTTCCCTGGTTCTAGTGCGCCTGGTCATTGATGCCTATAGAAAAGATGGCAGGAACCAACTCCTTCCTCTAAACGTGATGACAACCTGCTGCGTTCCTTCTCGGTAATTCAACTAGATTGCCGCGTCCACGTGCATGGCAGTTCGACCCATGACGCGTGGCCAAGGAGACCTACAACACCCCCAAATCGCTTTGCTTTTTATTGGAGGCGTGTTTGTCATGTGCTGACTGACTGATACAGAGCCCATTGGAGATTCAGCTTTAGCCCGGAGGGATGTTTCCTTCTATTTGAAATGCCAAGCTTTGGGGTGTGTACGCCGGAAGCAGTGTTGAGGTTGAGGCCAGTTCTCATGGGGAAGTAGACCTTCCGCAGTTTCGTTTTGAGTGGCCAGGCTGCCCTGGGTGGTGAGCTTTTCACCGTCTACAAGAAGCACTCTTTATTTGGCAGCGAGGGCCATGCCAGGCGATGTGGAGGGAGAAAAACAGAACATGAGTTCCGCACTGCTGTTCTGTCAATCATGCAGATTACCAACGCCCAGAAGCACAATTCACTGAGAGGTCTTCTTCCCAGAAATTCTTCATCTTTGGGGGACCAAGAAGTTCTACAGTTCCTTTTCGGAATTCACTGCAGCTGGCAAAACAACGGAAGTCCCACCCCACCCAGATGGACACATCGGCTGACAGGTTTTATGCTGCTGGGGTGGCCTTTGCACTGGAACACATGCACGATCGACGCATCGTCTACAGAGATGTGAAGCCTGAGATGCTTGGCCCAGCGATGTTGTTTCTGCGCCTGCACGCGTTGGCAGAAATGGCCTTGCGCAAGACAAGAATTGTAGGGAAGTTCTGGGCCTTCCCAAGAGCAGGCCGACGTTTCCGTGTGTGTTCCATGTTTGAAGTTTGGCCCATGTGGCGAACTGACTATTATCATCTATTATCTATTTGTTGGAGGTGCGGCCTTGAACATGCCTCCACAGCCACGAACTGTGTGAGGAACATACTTCTGGACCACAATGGTCAAGTGAAGCTGTCCGTGACTTGGCAGATCAATGAGTAATTGACATGAGTAATGTGTTTCTGAAGCGAGTCTTGCAGATCTTGCAGGAAGAGACCGAGTATTCCGGATAAACCCTACAATTAACTACTACTGTATCCCTACCCGCCCAAGCATCATGATGCTGTAGGGTCGGGTGATTTGGCAGCCGGGTTTGAGGACATGGGCTGTGCCAAGTTCGCTACCAATAGCACGTACACGGTCACTGGTACGCCTGACTACTTTGCACCAGAGATGGTGAAGGCGCCATCCAAGTGCGGAAACACTTTCCTTGGTTGATTGCAGTGTTGGAGATCTTGTGTGTGATCCTATTACTTGCAGCATTGGCTAGTGCAACAATACAAGACCGCGATTCATGTCAAGCTCAAGGCCATGACCGATGCCTTGGTACACTTTGAGGGTCTAGATTTTGTTCAAAGCCCAGTAAGCCACACCATCTGAGACTTTGAAAGTCTACTCCAACGTCTTTTTCCATCCATGGCAGGCCTGTGGGCATGACTGCAACGTGGATTGGTGGGCCCTGGGGGTTTTGGTGTTCGAGCTGCTTGCTGGAAAGCCGCCTTTCGAGTCGGCCTATCCCTTCCAGAACCTTGGCAACAAATTCGTGGGCCCACAAATGGTGCCGAAAGTGGCCAAGCTTGAGAATGAGTTCGACAAAACATGTTTGATAGCCAGACACCTTGTGCAACCTTCTGCATCTCGAATTCATGAATGCCGAGTCCGCAGCACGTCAGGACATTTGTCAAGATCCACAAAGGCATCGCATCTTGGACCGCAGTTTCCCTTTCACCAAACAGGAGTGTGGAACATTTAGTGTGCCCTCCCTTTTAGACAGAAGGAATGGATCTACATTCTAAAGTTTCACCCGTTCATTTTCTGATGGGGTTTGATTTGATGCTGCTGTTCCATGTCTATCTAATCAGGTATGGTCTGAAGTCCTTTTACTAACACACACTTAGAACGTTGCTCGCAAGAGCTGGATCAGTTGACGAAGTTCCACTCTAGTGAGTACATTGCCGGTGCAGTAGACCTTGACTTGCAAGAGCCGAAAGAATGCTGGGTCGGAGTACCAGAAATGTTGAACATGGGTGAAACGATGAGAGCTCGTTAGCACTTTAGAAAGACCTGAAAGAATTTGCAGGTACGTGACTCCGGCGTCCCGGAGTCATTTCACAATCTCAAACCACTATCTTCGTTGGGCAGTGGGTGGAGTGAGATTCACTGCCCTCCTGCAACATCTCCTCTTGCTTTTCTTTTCTTTTTGCTCTGGTAAATTAAACGTGCGGAAGCCTTGGAAAACAGGTGGTGACACTCACAAACACACACAGAGAGCAGATATCGGCGCTCCAGAGAATTACTAGCCACCTAACAAGCCTCAGAAAGAATCTCTATGACTAAGAAAACACAGAAAGAGCAAACGAAGAGGGCAAGAGAGAAAGATAGGAGTAGTTACGAGGCCCACTAGTTAAGAAACCTTCTAGTTACTGATTACTTAGCCGGATGAATTAGGTGCGCTAGTTAGCGAGCGGGACTTTAGTCTTCGACCGCCCGGGTAGGAAAGACTAGCACAGGAGAAACAGAAGGAAAGGCACCAACACACAAGTGTAAGTGTGTTGAGTGCGATTTCCTTCTGGTACCCCAATTAGAGGGTGGGATAGCAACTACGAATTAGGTGCAAGGGTGGGGGGGGACGGGGGGAGGGTGGGTTGGGGTGGGTCAGAGGCACTGCCGTAACCGGCGCTCCCCTGACTGAAAGGCACCTAGAACCTAAAGAAAGGCTTCAAGAAAACGAAAAGCAACAGCAGGAAAGAAAAACCAAACGGACCAAAAAAGAAAACCCGCTCACGTTTCTCACTCTCCTCACGTCACGTTCAGCCGTATACAGCGCTCCCTTGACTAAAGCTTCACCTGATACCTAAAGGCCTCACGTTTCTCACTCTCCGCAAGGCCTCAAGCAAAAACGTTGGAAGTCGTTAGACGCTCTGAGTTCGTTTCGTGTCGTTTCGTGGGTTGCACATGCGCAGGGAAGTCAGTGGGCCCTGCGGCATTCAATCTCAGTAAGCCCTGCGGCGTTGAATCGGCATTCAATCAGAATCAGAGAGAAGTTCACAGGAGGAACGAGGGAGAAATCAGTGGGAATCCCCCAGATCTGGGCCCCTCGATGGGGATCACACCGCAGCCCTCAGTGGGACTTTGTGGGCACACACTTAGAACGTTGCTCACAAGAGCTGGATCAGTTGACGAAGTTCCACTCTAGTGAGTACATTACCGGTGCAGTAGACCTTGACTTGCAAGAGCCGAAAGAATGCTGGGTCGGAGTACCAGAAATGTTGAACATGGGTGAAACGATGAGAGCTCGTTAGCACTTTAGAAAGGCCTGAAAGAATTTGCAGGTACGTGACTCCGGCGTCCCGGAGTCATTTCACAATCTCAAACCACTATCTTCGTTGGGCAGTGGGTGGAGTGAGATTCACTGCCCCCCTGCAACATCTCCTCTTGCTTTTCTTTTCTCTTTGCTCTGGTAAATTAAACGCGCGGAAGCCTTGGAAAACAGGTGGTGACACACACAAACACACACATTATATATATACATATTGTGAAAATCCATCCGGATTTCCGTGTGATTGACATGTCGATATATGTTCGATATCTCGGTCCAAAGAGGGTGGGCACCAACGACCTCGTGGCTACGCCATGGAAAACACTTCAGCGTGAGCGATTGCTGTTGTGGTGAGATCATTTTGTTTTTGGAGTGGACTTCGAGTGCCACACTACATTAGTTGAGTTGGAGTTGGTTTACATTTGTGGTTCAGCTACCAATCAGCTTTTGTTGTTGGTAGCGGAGCCCTACGGGGCATCCGCGGAGGTTTGTTGCTATGCCTCCAAAGACCGGACAAGCCAATGGTCCAGGGTCAGGTTCTGGTTCGCAGACTGCCGGTCCGCAATCAGTGCCGAGTGGGGTGAGCACCGCGAAGCTCGACAATTATGTGCCTGTTTTTAGCAACCAGATGCAGGATTACAGGGAGTTCAGAAAGAGATGTGAGATTTATAGGAAGAAGATGCAGATTGGAAACCGTGGTTCCGAAGTCGTGTATAATTTGGTTACATTGATGACTGGAAAGGCTTGGGACTTGGTTGAAGATATGAGCATGGAGCAAATGGCTGCAGAAGACGCATATGATACATTGTTCACGAGGCTGGGTCGAGGGTTCAAATATAATCCTTTGACTGAATTGCCGGATGATTTTGAGCAGTATTTTGTTCGCCTACAACGGAAGCCGCATCAGACACTTCAAGATTGCATGAACGATTACACTCGTTGTGAACGACGGCTTCAGGTGACGCACAGTGTCAATCTTCCGGAAAAGGTCCGTGCATGGTGGTTTTTGCGTCGCAGCGGCATCACCAAGGAGCAGCGACAGCTGATTCTTACAAACACTGGGACGACTGGACTGACAATTGAGGAAGTGATGAAGTCCATGAGCTTTATCCTTGGACAAGATTCGACATTGCAGTCAACAAGTTCCCGGTGGTCCCGTCCTGTTGGCAAACCCATCGACACCTACTATTGTGATGAAGACCTGTCGTATGATTGGGCAGCTGTATCCGATGAAGTGTCAATGGATCCCTCCCCAACATATTACGGTGAAGAGTTCGATTGGGATGAATGGCAGGACACCATGACAGATGCAAATGATGAAGTCGCTTTTGCAGACAGCAATGAGCAAGTGTATGATGTTGATGAGTTCGATGACATCTACGCCAACTACCAGGATGCAAAAGCAAAGATGAATGCATTGAGAAACTCCAGAGGCTTCTATCCAGTTGTTGCCATGCTGCCACAACACATGCCTGGCAGTTCGTCGGGTCCAGCGCGAAAAGGTGGTGGCAAATCCAAGTCATCAAAAGGCAAGAATCGAGCAAATCCGAAGGGCGGCAAAGCACCGAATCCAAAAGGAAGAGCAGCTGCTGCAATGGGCAACAATGCCGGAAGAAGTCGCAGTTCGATAGCCGAAGATTATCCAGAGAAGTTGGCAAAGAAGCTGGCTTACTTGATGCAGAAAGACCCAACCGATGATCAGATCTTTGCTGCAGAAGAGGATGAAGATGTTGAGATGCCAGAGGCTGAACCGGAAATCGAGAGCAAACAGCACATTGAAGTGTTGGAGCATGACAAACAACATGTGTTGCCAAAAGAGTTGTTTGACGATGGTGCAGGCAACATTGATCCCGTGACAAGCAATGCACTGTTGAGACGACAAGTTGGCAAAGCAGCTATGAATTATGTTGTCAGGCTTCATCGCAATTTGGGCCATCCTGGTTCGAATGTGTTGTGCAAGATGCTTGAAGAGGTTCAGGCCACACAGAATGTCATGAATGCTGCAAAGGACTATGTGTGTCCGGAATGCTTTGTTCGCCAAAAAGCAGGTGTTCCTCCCGCTGCAGGCCTAACGGCCCGAGTGTTTGGAGAACGGCTCATGGCTGACACTGCATGGATTGACACTGATGATGGTCGTGTCTGTGTCATGACATTGATGGATCAAGCAACACGATATGTGGCCATTCGCGTCATGAAGAGTGAACGTTCAGTTGATCTAGTGAAGGGCATTGAGAGAAGCTGGATCAACACTTTTCCATCCCCAAGTACATTCGAGTTGATGAAGGAAAAGGCTTTGCAGCAAAATATCTTCGAGATTGGTGTTCTGAAAGGAATGTGATTTTGGAGATAGCACCCGCTGAGAGTCACAACTGGATTGGCTCGATTGAAAGGAAGCATCAAGTGGTCAGGAAAAGCCTCGAGATCTACATGCAGGAGCGTGGCAAACGTGACAAGAAAACACCCGAAGAAGCTGCCATTTACTGTCCAGGACAAATCAATTCACTGAGCTACACCCGAGGTTTTACACCAGCGCAGTGGGTTTTGGGCAGGTCAGCAGCTGACACATACAGTTTGACGGCAGGAGTGTTCAATCCAAGTTTGTCACCGATGAATGATCCACTTGATTTCAATCAGATCCAAGCCAAGAGGCTAGCAGCACAGATGGCATTTCTGAAAGCAGATTCCGATGCTCGTCTTCGTCGTGCAATGCTTCAGAATTTCAAGAAGACCAAGCACTACATTGTTGTAGGACAGTTGTGCTACTATTGGAGGATTCAACGTTCCGGAATTCTTCAGAAGAACAAGTGGAGAGGTCCTGCAAGATGTGTTGCTGAAGAAAGAGACGAAGATGGCAAGCAGATCGTGCTTTGGTTGTGCCATGGAACCTCATTGCTTCGTTGCTCTCCTCATCAAGTACGACCTCTTGTGAAAGATGCAGGCTTACACAAACCAGTTGACACCAAGGCTGCATTGGAAGACTTGAAGGAACTACGAGCACGAAGCACCACACAGTTCAGAGATGTGTTGCAACAGCCCGAAGAATATGAGCTTGAAGATTTGATGGACAATGAACAAGATGATCTTCTTGAATATGAGCCATCGGAAGCACCGACAGATCGTGAAGATGAACCAGTGATCATCCCAGATGATGAGATTCCAGGTGCTGTGCTGATGTATCAGCGTGGGAGAAGTGAAGAAGGCCGACCTATGTGGTCAGCTGCCCCATCCACAGAAGTGCCAGAATGTCCATCAGTGACCGGAGAAGATCAAGAGATGAAGAATGAGATTGAAGAAGAGGTCACTGAGTCCGCCATGAAACGTGCTCGCCATTCCTCAGCGGCAGAAATTCCCGTTCCTGATGATGATGACCTATCCATTGAGGACGCCTTCATTGTTGAGATGGAGTCAGGAACATTGCCAAAAGGATGGTGTTTGATTGATGGCGAATTTGAGTTGGACGAAGCATTTTTGGCTGAAGTGAGTGAGAAGAACATGACCCTAGAAGAGAAAGAGAAGATGATTCAAGCCAAGCAAAAAGAGTTGATGCAGTACTTCGACAACAAGGTGTGGGAGTTCATGGAGTTGGGCAAACACCAGACGAGTCGGGTGATTACTGCCCGTTGGGTTTTAGTTTGGAAGCCACCAGCAGATGGAGAGTTTCAGAGGAAAGCAAAAGCACGTCTCGTGCTTCGTGGATTCCAAGACCCCGACTATCTCAGCTTGGAGAAGAACAGTCCTACAGCAAGCAAAACGTCGAAGATGATTCTTTTGTCATTGACACCAGTGCTTGATTGGACAATTTTCTGTGGTGATGTGAGGGCAGCATTTTTGTCCGGAGCAACATTTGATCGAGAGATCATTGTGAAATTGCCCTCAGACTGCAGTGCAATGTTGGGAACCAAAGGTCCGACATACATGAAGATGAAGAAATCAGCCTTTGGGTTGTGTGATGCTCCACTACTTTGGTGGACAGAAGCAGATCGACGCCTTCGCAAGTTGAACTTGAAAAGACATCGTTTGTGCAAATGCACGTACATGTGTTACAACTCATCGCAGGTGGTGGTGGGTTTGGTCATTGTACACGTTGATGATCTTTTGATGAGTTTCAACATGAAGGACAACGAGGCAGTGAACAAGATCCAAGAGATCAGAAAGGCATTTGATTTTGGAAAGTGGCAAGAGTTGAAACAAGGTGAAGACATCATCTATTGCGCAGGCCGCATTTCAAAGCACGGAAAGAAAGTGAGTCTCGACTTTGAAGAGTACATGAAGAAAGTGATGCCGATTACAATTCACAAAGGTCGAGCACAAAAAGATCCGTTGACAGCATCAGAAGTAAGGATGTCCATTTTTGAATGCCTCAACCTCATTGACAGCAGCAAACATCAACAAAGCAACGGTGGAGCTTCTTTCAGAGTTGAACAAAACGTTGCGATTCGCAAAGCAAAAAGCAGATTTCAAGATGAACGTGACAGCAGTTTGCAACGGATTTGGTGATGACATGTGCTTGTTGTGTTTTTCAGATGCTGCGTTCAATGTGCGAAGTGATGGAAGCAGTCAAGGAGGCTGCATTGTGGTCATGACATCATCCCGTGCGTTGCAAGGAGAGCATGTGCCCTACAACGTCATCAGTTGGCGTTCGTTCAATCTGACCAGAGTTTGTCGGTCAAGCTTGAGTGCAGAAAGCCAGGCATGTGCGACAGCATTGGACGAGTTGATGATGGTGAAAACAATGATAGCATTGATGATCAATCCTGATCTCGGTCCCATGTCCGAGGAAACAGCTGCAGCATGTTGCAAATCAGCAATCATTGTTGATGCCAAAGCATTGTTCGATAGTTTGAAGAAGGATGGCATTGGCAGTGCAGCAGACAAGAGAGCAGGTATTGAAATTCGATGCATCAAAGAAGAGATCAAAAGGCTTCGAACAGAGCTTCGTTGGGTAGCAGTGAAAGAATGTTAGCTGAAAGTCGCATACAAGGCGACAGCTAGCAGAGATGTTGAAGAGTGGATGGCTCAGCATTGTTCATGATGAGAACTACGTCGCTGCAAAGAAAAAGAACAAAGAGGAAAGACAAGCATCGACAGCTCAAACATTTGGATAGCTGCAAGAATCTCAATGGTTGTTGCATTGGGCAATGTTGCACAGACAGCCGCTCAGAACATGACCGAAGTGGGTGAGCAAGTTGATGTGGTGGAGTCCTTCTTTGCTGACTATGCAGTGGACTACGCTTTCATTGTGACAGTGATTTCATTGATTGTTGGGACGCCGTTGATCGCAGTTGTGTTGTGGAAGTGCATGTGCAAGTGGTGTCGGTTCATTACTACTCTGTATAGGCAAGCCAAGATGATTCAGCTGCTGATGACAGAGAACATTGAACTGAAGGAAGAAGTGGAAAGGTCACGAGATGAGCTGTATCGGATTCGCCAACGAATCGTAAGGATGAGAGTTGGCTTGTGTTTCTACACCGAAGGTGGCGCAAGATGGCATTGTTACAACGACTGCCGGACGATTCGAAACAGCCAGAGAGTGTTGAACAAGGATGGGAGAAATTGCTGCAAGATACCGCTGGCGACGTTCCCACACCTCCTCATGGTTGGAACGAAGACACAGATGCCACCGAAGAGTGACCTCGAATTTAGAATGTTGAAATGTTTCAAGACCCTTTTCCCCCCATGTGAAAATCCATCCGGATTTCCGTGTGATCGACATGTCGATATATGTTCGATATCTCGGTCCAAAGAGGGTGGGCACCAACGACCTCGTGGCTACGCCATGGAAAACACTTCAGCGTGAGCGATTGCTGTTGTGGTGAGATCATTTTGTTTTTGGAGTGGACTTCAAGTGCCACACTACAGTAGTTGAGTTGGAGTTGGTTTACATTTGTGGTTCAGCTACCAATCAGCTTTTGTTGCACATAAAAAACTGTAGTTCTTCAGCATTTTTTGTTTTTTTTGCATTCTGTTTACTTTGTTTTCATTCTGTTTAGCAACAACTGTCAATAGATTCAGGCGTCATGTAAAGGATTGGTTCTGACCTGTTGCATCACTAGATGATGTCTATATTCCCAGACCCCTTCCGAATTTTGGAAGATGGGCCGCCCAGATTAGGCAGTCCTGGTGGCATTTGTGGTTCAGCCAGAAATTCCGGAGTGTGACAGTGTTTCTTTTTTGATTTTGGTGGACTTTTTGGATGGCCGCATTTAGTGGCAAAGGAGTTTCATGGGACATGTCGAAAGGTGACCCAAGGTCCCAAGGTCATCCCAACGACAGCTAGATTTCATCAGATGGAGAACGGGGTATCTTCAACACAACCATTTCAGTGCTAGCTGAATTCCTGAAGTTACAACCCAAGCATTGAAAGATAGCTAAAGGCCTATAACAACACTAGCAGTGTTGGAGTGTGGAAGGAATGTATGGTCTGACAATGTGCTAATAGATGTCAGCATGAATAACCAAGCCCAAACTTCAGAACAGCGTAAGAATTGTACACCGCTACATTGAACACATCATATAGGTGAAAGTCTCCGAATATGTTTGGCACCTAATTATGCCTGAAGCCTGCGGACAGGCAGGGCAATGGAGGGAATGCCTCATGGTTGACAATAGAGCACCTCCTCCCACATCCAATAATAATTTTGACGACATACTCCAAAGCCCCTCAACAGTCCTAACATGCGAGAGATGGAGCAACCTGATGCTGCTCCACAATTGATATCAATCAACGAACCTATTCTGGTGAAGGGTACGTATGCATCCTGGCACAAAGAATCCGAGCATATCATTTGCGATCATGTGTGATTCACACTGCCATGACCCCGTGTTTTTTCTCACTGCACGCAGTGGCTGCACTGCAACTTTTGCCTCAGGAGCGAGTGAGATTCCCAGCCTTGCTGATGGGATCGGCGGAGGATCTCATCAAGGGGCCAGCCGGCCAACAGAAGTACGGCAAGGAAGTGGTGAAAACATGTCAAAACCATGAATCAGAGGGGTGCAGTGGCCACAGACCGAGCTGCAAGACTAGGTCATGCACACTTGCCCTGCTTGCATGCCCATTTGGCATGGACACCTTGGCCGTCGAATGGCGTTCCGTGTCCTCAGGCTGCTACGAGAAATGCCTGAGAAGAGGCTTCCTGCGATGAACGGAGGCCTGACCAATCTTTGGAAGCAGAGCTGGTATTCTGGCTTCGATCATGCTGCAGCGTGGGCTTGCACGTAGAGGGTTCAAAGAAATGCCAGCTGCGAGGCAATAAGAGCAAGGTCGTAGAGACTGTCATTGGTGCGCCTGAAGGGTTGGTCAAATTATAGTCGGCTTGGTCTAAGGCAATGAAGAATCTCAGCCTACCAGCACCCTACAATCCGCAAGTGCGGAGTAACAGGGACCTGGCAAACTTCTTTGCCAATGCCGATGTGCCTGGGTGATGATTCGCCGCCAAAACGAATTAATTACACCGGCATAGACCCTAGATAGCGGGTGTATAGGGGAAAAAACTCATAGTGCCTGAAGCAAGACATCCAAATGTCTATTAGCTTTCGTCTTTCGTTGTCAATGAGCGGTGCCAAGGGCATTGTTCATCTTGCCAGGGATGACATCTGTCAGGGCAGGGACGATGTCCACCCCTATGGTGCCTGACACAATGCTGCATGTGTTTCTTTGTGGTATGCATCGCTTCCCATTGTGGGGATGACATCATGTCATGCCAGGGGCCAGCGCCAGCACCAGCGCTTGCACCAGCACGCCGCAAGAAAACGCCGATCCAGCACCAGCAAGCCCCAAGCAAACGCCGATCCAGCAGCAGCACCAGCATGAGCACGGGCAAAACGAAACGCTGATCCAGAGCCACACCATTGAGAAGTAAGAACCCGTATAGCTTGCAGCTATTCTCTCGAGGTGTTGGGAAAGAAGAGCCCGTGGAAGTGCCGCAATGCTGACACGTGTAAGGAAAAAGCCGCAAGAATGTGCGGGAAGTATATGGAAGTATGCACTCCAGAATGGCATGCCGACAGCATGTGCGTAAGGGCACAAGACTCATATTGGATGATAGAATTGGGAGATCACCCAGACTTTCTTTTGCAATCATTTTGGTTGGTGTCTTTGGCTCCAGGTCCGTAACATTTCCCTCCGAAACGAATGGCGTTTCGTTGGTTTCGTTGGTCGCGTGTGACCTGCCGGGTGGACAGCCACGAGGATCACCCTCGGGAACTGCCTTACGTCGATCCCGGCAACGGATGGGACGACTTCTTCGCCAGCTGCTGAGGGCGTGCGGACGATCACAGATCGGCACCGATCGGCCCACGTCGAACGTCGGCCCATGACCTGCCGTCATGGAAGTCGTCGGCGGTGACGGTTGTTTCCTGGCTTCATGGAAGTCAAGGGGTTGTCAGCACAGTGGAGTCACATGTTTGGCACAAAGATTTGATGCAATATTGGCAATACTGCATGGTATTGCATGGTCTGTTCAATGGTGTTTCATGGTGTTTGGCAGAGGCATGCTGAAGCCCTGGGCGGTCTGGAGCTGTGAAACCCAATGAAACCCAGGTCTAGGAGGTGAGTGTAGTTGTTTATGTTGCATGGCAGGTGGGTCCATCGTCGCAACAGTACAAAAGGCCGTTTCCATCAGTTTCATGTTGGTCGCAGACACCATCATCATGCGTCGAGTCGGGACAATGTATTTAGACCTTGAAACTGGAAGAAAAGGCCAACTGGTGGGGTTTCTGTAAGTCTCTACTTTCCAGTCGAAGCCAGGAATCTCCTGGGCCATCTCCTGGGCCCAAGGCCCACCCGGATGGCTCCGTGAGAAACTCACCTCGGGCCATCCGAACGTTAACGAATTGGGGCGCCCATTGCCCAAACGCGAAAAAAGAAGAGGCTCGTTGCATGTCTAAATGATGAGGTACCAGGTACCTGGATTCTAGAGGATTCTGTTGGATAGGAGTGCACAATAAATGAGATCGCGGCTTGGGTTTATCAAGGCCGGAAGCATCTGGAAACTCATTATAAGTTTCTAAACATAATCACTCCAGCCTTTCTGAACACCGTCTTGGGTGTCCTATTGAAAGATCAAGCCCGCAGAAAGCACAGCCAAAGCACCCGGTGCAGCACAGCATTGTGCCATCAACCAAGGCATATCCTCTTCATTTGGCTACGGGTGCTCGGTGTTTCGGAGGACGGAGCGCGAACCGTCCAGAGAGAGGAGGATCAAGAGCAAAGCGGAAAAGGTTCCAAGATGTTCGAAGGTAGGGCTGCTTCCAGGATTGACTCGATCCAAAGGACCCAAAAATAGTCAATAAAACTCAATACCTCTCAGTGTCTGAGCTATGTGACCGGGTGTCCCTGGTAGTGGCTCTTCTTACACTCAGGGCCTGGTCAGTCAATAGCATGGCCAGAGAACGAACTCTCGGTCAGGCCAAGTGACCCCTCACCCACGAAACAGTTCTTGGGAGTTAAGTTCAGTTGACTCGCCCAAACGTGGCCAAGATGAAAAAGATAGCGACAGAAGGAGAGGGCACCAAGTTGGTGTCAAATGAGGAAGGAAGGGCCAAGATGGAGGGAGTGGAAAGCCAGCAAGAGAAGAGGTGCAGGTAGCAGAGTTCATAGACGCTGATTGTATGATTTGCACATACACTCAGTGGAAAGGGAAAGCACTTTGAGTTGTCCACGCGTTTCAAGCTTTAATCTTATATATATATAAGTATGGGGGCGCTACTGAGTGAGTTGCTCTGTCAATGTAGCGGTTTGATGGATCTAGGCCCGTGGAAAGCCCAGCGAAGAAGCGGAAAGCCAATAATGACTCGCAAACACATGGGACACATGCGTGCCGAAACCAAACGCAAGGCCCAAGGACAGTTACACTGTTCACATTTTGCCGCATCGCGGGGGGCATTTGTGAAGGGGCATCAAAGTGGTGGGCCCTTTTGATCAAGAGCATCATTTCTTCCTTTCTACCAGTAGGTGCTCGGTCTTTACATGTGCCAGGCATTTTGCAGCAGTGTCTTGTTTGCGTGGACGATGTGAGTCAAACAAGTCGGGTGTTTTTGGAGCCCGGTCTTAGAGGTGCAAACGATGTCAGGTGGTCAATTTTCCAACAACTTGCAGTTCACGTGCCCGGCCCCTGCCCATCCAGAAAGATAAGCAGAAGAAAAGTGGGAAAGATGAAGACGAGCCAAGAAACCTTCTTGTTGCAATGAATCAAAAATCTTTAGTTAACTTAGGTGCGAGGAAAGGGTCGAAGGAAAAGCAAGAACCGAGACAGAAGAAATGAAAGACATGTAAAGAAGCCAAGTAAAGAAAGCAAAGAAGAAAAGGAAAGAATATGAAAGAATGCACGCAAATGATAGCAAATGAAAGAAAGCAAAAGAAAGCCAAAGAAAGAAACTGAAAGGAGGAAGGTAGCAATGCATGGAAGGAAAGGAACGTATTTGAGAAGGAAGGCCGAAGGAAGAACGAACAAGTAGTGAAGAAAGGCAAGAAAAGAAGTCCTACCTGTAAGACAAAGGAAAGAAAGAAAGCTTGAAGGCAGGCGTTCCCAGGGTGTATTCAAGTGTGTTGGAGAGCAGTTTTGATTTTGCAGCATCCAATTTGGCTTTTATAATTTTTAAAACAACATGTTTGCATTTTGACTTGTTGTCAGTAGCAGTGGCTCACTTGTGCTTGTCAAGGCATGTCCACATAGCAAGTAGGCGAGAACTGAAGTTGGATTTCTAACTATTCAGCAGCTCTTACACATGCCGCTTGGAGAAAACCACAGAATTTGCAAGTATGAGCCACTTTTGTCAGGAATGCTGAATGCTTCTGATCCCATATATCTCTTTATGAAATCATTCCGGCTGCCGGTCCACCAGGATGTGAAGAAGGAAAGCGGAAAAGCTGAAGACAAGCCTAGAAACAACGAGCCAAGAAACATTCCTCTCACAATCCAAGCTCAAACAAACTGTTTTTAGTGTGTTTTTTTCTGAAGGAGAAAGACTGGAAGGGAGAGACAAGACAAACAATTAGAAGACGTTAGAAGGGTAAAGACAAGGAAAGCAAGATTGCAAAGAAAGGAGAGGAACCATGTAAAAATAGAAAGGTTGAAGTTCGAAGGAAAGAATGAAGACGAAGGAAGCATAAAGCAGCAAGCTACAAGGATCGGAAGATACAAGAGTTAAACTAGAAAAGAATGAATAGAGTTGATCAGAGTCGCAGAAACAAACTTGTGGAATGGCACGGTCAAATAATACAACAGAAGTCCTACTGGCACTTACCAAAAAGAAGCTGCGAAGAAAAGACTAAGCCGCAGCCACCGAGAAAGAAGCGTGCAGCCATTGACAGGAAGCTTGAAGGCACGTGCTCATTTTGGCAATTCTGATTTGAGAGTTCTTGCTCTGGTCTTGCTACCCCTCAGGCTAAGATTGCCAGGGCTATGCAAATAGACATTATATAGCTGTTTCTTTTGTGTGTGTGTGGAAGGACTTTGAGATGCTAGTGTTCCGTGTAGACAACAGGAGCCATCAAACCAGGGAGCAGAAACCAGCACAATCTACGTTGAATGATGGACAGAAGGGCTACAGGGGAAGGAAGAGAATGGGAAGAGACGCAGAATGCAGGAAGGGAAGGCTAGAAGCAGCTATATTGAGGGAGTTCGTGGACAAGAAGCCAGGTCCAAGGCAGATTGAACTCTTGCCAGTGCAGATTCTGGTCATTGAGGCTGTTTTCCTTCAGCCGCTAGCCCGATGGCTGCAGGGCCTGTAAGGATTCCCGAGAGCGGCCTGCGGTTCACTTGCTGCAGCTGAACCCTTTTTGGAGTTGTGGACGCTGTGGGCTTCTAGGACATACTCTGAGGTCTGTGCGTTCGGCGATGTTCGGCGCGTTTGCTGGCGGTTCCACTTCCAATCTATCAAAAGAGGTCTGAAGCCGCATGGGCACCCACTGTGCACCCGTCTGAGTAAGGTGCACAAAAAAAGAACAGGCGGCAAAGCGGGACACGATCGGCAAAACCGATCCGAACATGACACAACTCAATCTTCCAGTTGGTCGGGCGCCATTTCTTCCGATGGTTTCCTTTGCGTGTAATTACAATTCTAATTAAATTCTTATTGTTACTACTACTAGTAGCTTCTTGTTACTACTAGTAAGGCACTTGTTACTAGTAGCGATGCACTTGTTCCTAGTAGCTTCCGATGCATAACGCATCTTAGAACGATGCATCTTAGCAATCGGTGAAACAGACCTAACATTCTAGTGCTTTTCTTGGGGGGGGCATTCTTACTGGCCATTCTGTCGGTGGCAGTTTCACCGACAGGTAGCAGTACGGCATGCATTTGTGCGCCACTCGAGTTTGTGGCCCGGCTTCATTTCTCGCAAGCCGTTCTGGCGGACCAGGGCAAGAAATCAAGGAAGAGAAGTCAAATGCTTCTCGAAGATGGCGTGCCGCCTGTCGAAGGTGAATGCAATGCCTTTTCTTTGTGTCCCATCTTGGTAACACCTTCTTTGGCACATGACCTAGAATACTGTAGGTTCCTAGATGGCTATTTTTTTACAGGACCGCTTGGGACTACGGTGTTTGACCTTCTTTGACCTGAGTTCTTCATTCTTCCAGGATTATCAGGCCTCAGAATTGGTGATCAAAGCGCACCCCAAACAGATGCCAGGTTGGTATATCTTGGAACCAAAGTGTTCATGCGTCTCCTTGTGGCACCCGGTTTGCTTTGAGAGGACTCTATGGTGGGTCTGTACGATGCCGCCCGTTTGCAGGATGACTACCGAATTTGGCAACGGGCTCTCATCTCATCTGAGCTGAGTACAGCTGCCAGAGCCCCAAGTGCTGGAACGTGTTGTGTTCTTTAGGAACATGATTGTGCTAGAAGGATTTGGCGGCTGGGACTTAGAGAGAAAATCCGCGTTTGGGCGTGCTTGTCCCTTTGCGATAGTTTGGGACGGCCGAGCTATGCCCACATTGGAACTCAATTGCTGCTCCAACTCCGACTGAAGGAGATATAGCGCCATTTCAGGCGTGTTTGAGGTTCATGCATTTAGACACAAGCTCAGGAACCACAACATTTTCAAATTTGCATGTGTTCGGAACAGATGATGAGGATGCGGATGCAGATGAGGATGATCAACAATTGTGCTGATGGTGATCATGATCATGATGATTCAGAAAAAGCAGAAGAAGAAAGAACACGAAGAAGAAGAAGAAGAAGAAGAAGACAAAAAGAAGAAGAAGAAGAAGAAGAAACGAAGAAGAAAAGAAGAAGACAAACATAACAATAATATATATATATATATCATTATAATAAGAAACGGACATACAAATAGTAAGAATAAACTATTATAATGTGATACTGTGCTGTTTGTTGATTGCTTATTGATAGAAGTTCTGCACCTGGCCTCCTGCCTCATGTCATGGCAATAGCTGTCCCTGCAGGTGGAGCCTCTCTTCAAACGCCGTGCAAAGCGGGCGTTACCATTGGCGCGGAAGGCAGCATTGCGGACTATGAAAATCCAGCACTGCATGAGCCTATTGGCCCGTGAATCCACTTGGGAGGGGCATCATTGGTGACCATGGCGTATAAATTTTAGAAACACCATGTCCCATTGTGTTGCCAAACTGTACATCTCTAATTACTTAATGGGTGTATTTCTTTGCATTTGTCTAGCTAAGTGCTTGTGCCCGATGCTGCCAAGTTGAAGTGGACCAAAGGAAAGGGCACCACACCAAACCCAGTTTGGCACCATAACCCAACACTAGTAGTCACTAACAACCCACCACACACGCTCACAGAATAAGGACCCAAAGCTCCTCAGCCCCACCTGATCTGCAGTTCACCCCGGAGGGAGGCCAACTCCAGATCACTTCACATTGCCCTCACTAGCACCTTTCCTGGGCCACCTTTTATCACTGGTGGCCTGCCCCAGACGGCAGGAAGATCAGAAGGCCTTCCTCAAAGCCACACAGCAGCTGGACCCTCAGCACTCCACTGCTAGAGTTGGCCATGTTTGGCCTTCAGACTCTTAAGAAGGTGTGCACAGAGTTGATGCATTGCTTTGTCGGGGCTTTTGGGGGAATTGCTGGCAAGGGAAGGCCCAGAAGATGAAGATGAGGACCGTTCAGATCCACTGTCAGATCTATTGATGTTGCTACCGTACTCTTTGTCCGGCACCGTTGGAGAATACAAATTCGGGCGAGACACCTTGGTGAAATCCTTTTGGCCACTGCAGTGTCTCTCCGCACGAGCTCAAAAATGGAAAAGCCGCGAGACCATATGGTACGAGACCAAAAGCTAGTTCTTGAAACCCTGGAAGTAGCACTTGAGATGGAGCAACTTCCCTAGACAAATTCAGGCTGTTGATTGCTGTTGGCAAAGGCATTCCTTTCGAGCAATCTGATGGCAGCTTGTACAGTTGGGTTCAAGCAGGGCATCCATCATATCTACGTTGGCACATACCTTGACCTTGCTAAATGTGGCCTGCCGCCATGGTCGTGGCTTGATCTGCAACCGGGGTTGCACACCTCGATGGCGGATGCGAGCATGCTGGGATCATGGCCCCTGGGCGACACGGACGTGTTCGGATCTTAGATTTACATAATCTATCATAATCTATTATATATCTCTCTCTATGTATATATATGGAATTCATTCATTTAGATATGCATATATAGTTATTTATTGTTTAAAAAACGCTCTTCCTGGTTTTGCTTAAGGTGACTTTCTATTTTCCCTATGAGTGAATCCCCTTCTGGTGAATATGCATTTACTTAAAGAGTTTTACGGGTCCTTCAGCAGATCCAAGTATTATAGTCACTAGTCCTCCTGTTTGGGTGCAGTAGCAGGGCGAGATCTGACGAGTCATGATTGTGGCCGCTTCAGACGCGGATAACTTGGCGCAGGCATTTACCATGTTCAGCTATGTTCCACCCCTAGCGGCCCTAGCTCGACAATACTCACATGAAGTTAGTTCTTCACAATGCTTCCCCGGTGACCCTAGGCAGTTTATTCTCAGCTGCTTGCTTGTGATCCGACTGGTTGGCGCATATTTAGTGCCAAGCCCAGCTTGAATTATTGGTAAGGTCACAAAGTTCTGTGTAGTTTATAGTTTGCTTTGGCCAGAGCAACCCAGGTGTTGTCACCTCAATCTTTTTGTCACGAGGCGCCGATTATGGATTGTGACGAGACATTCAATTATGTGGCTACTTGGCTGCAGATCGGTTTGCTCAATTCTGGAGAGCCAGCCGTGCAAAAGACAAAACAAGCTGTTTCGACTGGGCACCTTTGCCAACTGATTGGTTGACCTCACCTAGCTGAGCACACAGGCAATGGATGAAATACGTGCATTTATATTTGGTTTGACGAGTGCTCATGAGTTGAACAACTGCTGTACCAGTTGCCGCCGTGCGTGAGAGGAACCCATCCACTATGTGACCTTCGGCAGTGGAATGCAGACATGGGACGCTTGGACTCTGAGAAAGTGAAAGTCCGTCTTACTAGTAGCTTATTGTTCTACTAGTAAGGCACCTGTTACTAGTAGCGTGGCACTTGTTACTACTAGCTTATTGTTTCTACGTGCTTGTTTTGTGTCCTCAGGATCCGGACCAAAAATCAACTATATAGGAACAAGTGCATCGCTAGTAGTAACAAGTGCCTTACTAGTAGGAACAAGGTTTGCTACTAGAAACAAGTGCCTTACTACTAGTAAAAAATAGAATTTTGTTGCACACGTTGTTGAACATTCCTCGGAATACGCTTCCCGCCCTCGCATCCTCTTCGTGGTGTTGGGGACCACCTTTCCCATGCTTTGGGTTTGGAACAGGCCCCTGACCCCACCTGAAAGAAATTGCAGGAAACTACTCCTTTGCATTCGCAGTGACTGCAAGATTGTTTTGTTCATTTTTGTCGTGCTGACTTGTGGTTCCTGGCAGGTTAGGGTATAGCATGATGTAGCAGCTGAATTCACGCCGCCATGCGTCAGGAATACTCGCCCGAGTTTGCCTTGAGATCGTCCAACCACTCAGAAGGGTGCCAGCAGTTGACCGCATGGGACAATGCATCGGGCAAAATCAAAGCATTCAAAGCCATCACGGTAGAGGTATGATTACATTATATTACATGCATGTCTTTAAACATAGAACGCTTTTTCTGTGGGCCATCTATGTTTTCTTCGTCAAGTTTTCTCCCTGCATTTACTTCACGGTTCTTGAGGTCTTCCTGAAGATATGCAGTGGCTCCAAGTCGTGCTGAGGTATGCCTATGTAGAGCTTTATGCTCTTCCTGTTCGACTGGCAAAAGTGTTTGGCCTGAACAAGGCCGTGTCGGTATCACACCTAGTCGGTGAAACATAGATTGGGTGACGCCACTGCAACTGATGACAATCACATTTGTTGTTTGTGAGTGCGAGTTCTAGCGGCTAGCCTTAGAAACGATATCTCTGAACATTGGTAAGTAAGGAGGGAAATATCTTAGGGTTGTTTTATTATGTTCTATTCACCAACGGCCCAAGTGATTGTCACTGTTTCCCTGTTTGAATGGGCTCACGTATGCTCACGTCACTATCACCTCACTGTGTCAGCCAGGCATGTGCCAAGACTTTCAGCCATGCATTCTCACCGGTTCCCGCGCGATTCCAACCCCGCGTGACGCGTCACGCGGTGAGGTGCAGGCCTTCTATCTCCTCAGGTCCACTTGCGGCAGTGTCTCTGCTCTCGGTGATGCCTGGCTCCGACGCGCGGGAATCTCGCCGAGCGGGGCCGCACGCCGAGCGGGCCCTTCCCAGAAACAACGAGAAAGATGAGAGGCCGTTGTTTCCGGTGGTTTGTCATTAGACTGGCCGTGTGGGCATTTGGTGGCCCTCTTTTTTCATGCTTTTTCGATGTCGCGCCCTTCTGCTTTCCTGATTCACCGAAATCTTTCCACTGAGATCGTCGTGCTAAGCGAAACTCTAACCCCGATGATTCGTTCGAATCTGGATTGAGCCGATCTGCGTGGTAAACCGAGGAGACCCTTTTCTGTGACGCGATCTCACGCTCTTTTGGCCGGAGAGTTTCTGGCCGCACTGAGCACGAACCCGGAGAGCCATGCGCAGTTGTTGATGACGTACGACATGTTTGCAATCATAGGCGGTAATGATGTGTTTCTGAATGAATAGTTTGTTCCGGGGACCCCACAGCCTATAGACTGAACTTTGAATACTTCTTTGGTGCTTTGTCCTTGGCCAATTGCTGCTCCTTGGTGATTAACCAGTCAGCATACTCCAAACCACTGTTTTAGCGTCACTGTCTTGATCAGTTCCAAAGCTTGACTTTGCAGAGAAAGGTATTAGGCTGTACCGTCCCAAAGGGATACTCCGAGGGAGCGAAGCATGCCTTAAGTCCATGACCCCGTCCTCATCCTGTGAAGTTCGCCTGCGCCCTGCTCGCACGGTGCCTAGGTTGGGCTGTTGAGCTTTGGTTTCTTGGCCGTGGGGAGTTCCGACCTCAAAGTCAGTGAAACAATGGCACTTGTTCCTAGTAGCTTCTTGTTACTACTAGTAAGGCACCTG
>CAXAMN010020668.1:749184-766715 GCA_963970005.1 Durusdinium trenchii
AATTTAGAGAAGGATGTTGCCATTTCAACTTGACTCACCCTTTTGTGAGCCATGCAGGGGTAAAATTTAGAGAAGGATGTTGCTCTTCCAAGTTGACTCACCCTTTGGTGAGCCACCCGAGGGTAAAATTTAGAGAAGGATGTTGCCATTTCAACTTGACTCACCCTTTTGTGGGCAAGGCAGGGTCATTCCAAGTTGACTCACCCTTTGGTGAGCCACCCGAGGGTAAAATTTTGAGAAGGATGTTGCCATTTCAACTTGACTCACCCTTTTGTGGGGAGGGGTAAAATTTAGAGGAGGAAGTGGCCATTCCATCTTGACGACCCTTTTAAGTGAGCAAACATGCGGGAAAGGGCCTGTGTGCGCACTTGAGTCTCCCCGATGGACTGTGTGCGCGCATGAGTCAAATCTGTGTGCGCAGATGAGGCGCAAGTGCTAACAAAATGTGTGTGCGCAGATGAGTCAAATCTGTGTGCGCAGATGAGCCGCCGCCCTTCCAATAAAGCCCCGCAACAATTACATTCTTCACTAAGCCCCGCGACAATTACATTCTCCACTGAAGCCCCGCGACAATTACATTCGTTAGCATAAAAAATCATAAAAATAAAAACCCTCAGCATAAAAATAGAAACCCTCAGCATAAAAATAAAAACCCTCAGCATAAAAAAAGACCGTTAGCATAAAAAAAAGAACCCACCCAAATCCAGCATAAAAAAAGAACCGTTAGCATAAAGAAAAAACTATTCCCAAATTAAATGCATGCAGGTAGATGATGACAGGTCGTGTCATGATGATATCTTGTAATACCTTGTATACACATGTTGCGGTCCTGGCAGCTCTTTTCAGTCCGACCGCCGAGGTCTTTCGCAGTGCTTTTGGGTATGGCTGTGGCAGCTCCGATGCTTGGACCTCTTTCGACCGCCGACCGACCCAACTTGTGCTTCGTCGCCGACCGCCGACGAACCGCCTTGTGAAGAACTGGCCCAATTCCTTGTGCTTCGTCGCCCAGGATGTTTGTCCCCATGGGCTTCGTCGCCCTGCACCCGGACCACCTGGGTTTGGGGCGATTCTTGGCGTGTCGTTGGGGTGTTCTTGGCACGTGGACAGAGTCGACGGCGGTCGACGAAACATGAAACGATTAAAAGATCATAAAAGATCTATGTCAAGCCTACATCAATAAATGGAACTTCCATTTGGAAGTTTTAAGTTCCACCAGTTCCACGAAGTTGACCACGTGTCCGCGGTTTTGGAGCAGATGGATCGGCGCCTTGGCACCGCCCGTCTCCGAGCCGAACGGTGCCGATCCGTCTTCAGCCGAGGAGTGGTGGCAATTGCTGCTGGGTCTGTTTTGGTTTTTGCTGTGCTACCCTCACTCCTGGACTGGAGACGCTTGGCTTCCTTCTTTTGCTCACTAGTCGTGCAGGGCAAAAAAGGAAGAAAGGCAAGATCAGACATGTACTCAGAAGATGGTTGCAGCTGCAAACATATCTATAATTGGTGTTGGAAACCTGCCCAGCACCCTGACACCGTGGAGAAGAGCCCAACATGCATTATTCTTGCTGATTGATATGCTTGGGAGGTTGGCGAGCGCGTTTGAGTGGAAAAGGGTTGGATGTTACACCTGAATTGGATCAGGCGCTGCCTACAAGCTGTGTTGGAAGTCGAGACCACATATGCCGCATATGCAAGTAAGCATCGGAGTTTCCTTCGCGCAAATGGGATTCCACAATCCATGTCGATCTGGTCAGTGGGTGGCGCCCTGATTGGTTTTCCCGCGACTCTTCGACCGTTTGAGGCTACTATGGGACACAAAGGCCACTCTGGGCGAGCCTGGGCGAGCCTGGCGTACTGCTGTTGTTCGATTGCTTGGACTTGTGGATGTCCTCCCCACTCATGAATGCAATCAAGCGCACATGAAATCCGACGATTGGTCCTGTGACACTGTGGAGGACATTGGAAGATGAGTTCCATTGAGTTCCTGTAGGAACCACTGAGTGAACCACTCATATTTCATTGTGTGTTTTTTTGGTGGTCCGGCAGTGGAATTAGTAGATGTCCCAATCTCTCAGTAATCTCCTTTCAGCATTTTTCAGCATCAATGTCGCGAAGAAAACATCATCCAGAACCAGGGTTTATTTGGGCATGTCTTAGTGCCCGCTTGTACAGAAGCTGCGATGTTCTTTAAATAGCCGCTCCCAGGATGGGCAACCACCTGCTCTACAACTTTGGCGTCGGCGGCGGCGGCGCTGGGGCTGATCTTTATGGGACGGAGCCATGGACCTTTTACGTGAAGCAGCTTGGAAGAAGGATCGACAGATCCACTGCGGCAGTCGTGCCTTTAAAGGTGCCTTTATGGATAGCACAGACACAGAAGTTTGGGTTGATGACACGTTGATTCCACACCTATTGAGTTCATCTTGATTGGTGGGTGAAGAAGAAAGAGCACCATTCCATTTGCAGCCTGATTCGAGATGCACCTACACTGCCCGCACAAACTCAACGTTGGCCACCACGAGCGGTTATTGCCTGTTTTTGAGGAACCTTCTGCTGAACTTCAACATTGCAGCCCTTCTTGCCGCGCCAGCACTAGCATGTACTTGGCGCCGCTGGCAACTCTTTGTCACCTTACTGCCCATGTATCTCACATTGGCACCTTTGTGGCAGATGGGACTTTTGGTCATCAGGAAGCCGTTTAACCTGTACCGGGCTGTGCCTGTAGCTTAAAAGCATGGCGCCATACTTCGCCACTTGTCTCGGAGTCAGGCCCTGTTTTTCAAGATGGCGCACAAAGAGGAGCGTCGCGGCCTTTGCTCTAAAGAGCTTGGACATGTTCACCGCAGCTATCCGCAGCTAGCTAGGGCACTACGGTCCTTTGGCCAAGGCTTCTTGACGATGACGTATCCGCATATTTGCCTTGCTGCAGCACCTTGGATAGGCAGTAGTGAATTAATGGAGTCCCTTGCCTCCACTCCAATTTTTGCAACATTCCTTACCTGGTGTCGGAGTTTGATCGAACAATAGGGCACTCGAGACCTCAATTCTTGAGCGTTTGCATGGAAAGTTGGGCTGCCTGCTTGCAGGAGACTAGTGCGTCAACCTAACCTGAGATTTGATGAGATTTGCCCACCATGTTCATGCCCGTGAGCACAGCTGAGCACAGCACAGTAATCAAGGCAGTGACTTTGGATGCCTTCCTCAGTCTCGTGACCAAAGTAGCCCCTTTGGCTGCACTTCATCCTGACTGATCATAGGAGAGTTCAAGTTCGTTCGTGGAACGCTGAGATATTGCTTTCTTATGTGTGTGGCCTGGAGGTCAAGTCCAAGACCGTCGTGGCTACTGGGCAGATTTCAACCCTTGGTTTGAGAAAGCATTTAATTTGTTGAAATTCGACAGCCAATTTATCCTCAACGAGTGGAACGGTGGTATTGGGTCCTTCCAGGGCACGGTCCCTTGTGAGCCGCTGTGTATTGTGCCAGGAGCTCGATTGAAACAGTTTCAATTGTTCCTTTCAGGAGTAGCCAAGCCCCTATGAGTGCTTCATTGGATAGATTGTTCTTGTTGGGTTTGTAGTAGGGTGACCTGCCACTCTTGTTCACCCTGGCTGCAGGGTCTCTTAGCTTTCTCCATCATGACCTTCTACTGTGGTGTCTCATTCTCGCGCAGTGCTGCGCTTTGGCATCACTTCAAGGCTCCTTTGCAGATCTATGACGCATGGCATCGCGTCCACCCGGGATGGGTGGCGACAGATGGGAGACTCCCAGATCATGATGCGTTCATTCCGACAGAGTTACATGAATGGATGGGGGGTATTATGGCCAATGCATGACAGTGGACAAGTGACACCAGTTTTTCCAAGGAGAGCCTCTATTACTCGAATTTGACATCTTCCAGAGCTCCCAGCGGCTTGTGCGTCGGGAAGGCTTGAGTGGGCTTGACCAACCAATGCAAGCTCTCACTTCGAGACAGACCGACATTGTGAAGATTTCACATAAGATTTCATTCTGATGTCATGCTAGAAGCTGCTGGTGAGGAGTGGTATCGCTTTCCATCCAGCTTTTTTCTCCCAGAGGTGGAGGCGAGAACCTGCACAGTTGGCACCACAGAATCCATTGGCACCACAAAACCACATGTCCGTCCTCCAACTCTGGCATGCGATTGATTGTCCAGAAACTTTTGGCCGTGAAAAAGGGTTAAACTGCTGGAACACTTGCAGCATTCTGTAGCTTGGCCTGTTTGCTTATGTTCTTTGCGTGCTGCTTTCCTGAATTGTCATGCAGCATTGACGACCACCATACTTGGCAAGTAGCAAAAACCTACAGTAATTACTATATATACACTCTGACTCACCAACATGGAAGTGGAAAACCAATTGTTGGTAGAGGAAAGTAGTCTTCCATGTTAGTGACTCAGGTGACTCAGAGGGTAGTTTTGCAGAGGGCATCATATCATCATATCCCATCTCCTTGCAGTCCACAAGAAGCTATTAGAAACAAGTGCATCGCTACTAGTAACAAGTGCCTTACTATATAGTAGTAACAAGAAGCTATTAGAAACAGTAAGTAAATTATGTTGTTCCGTTTCGTTGGTGTTTGCATACGTTCCACCAGCATCTTCGAGGTTACAATAAGATGCGGTGAAAACCCCGAACCGAATCAGCCGCTCAAAGCGGTGGACCGTCTCTCTCTCTCTCTCTGGTTCTCTCCGGTGGAATGGTGGGACTGCTGTCTCCCACGCCTTGATGCCATGAGCGGGAGCCCCGCGGATGTCTTCAATCGATTCTGCCAGTTGCGAGGACAGACACCTGACATCCAGTGGCCTGGCTAGCAATAAATACAGCGGCACCCTTGTCATTTGTATTTAGTAATGTGCTCTTGACTTTGGTATGTATATAGAACAGCCAGTAGAACAGCCATAGCAGAATTCAGTTCTTACTGTTTGGTGTTGTGAGAGGAAGATAGAGGCAGAGGCAGTGATGATGTTCAACATTGATAGATGAACAAAAAGATGACTTCAAACGTAGACCTTGAATGAGATAGGTGGGCGATGTAAGAGTTCTGCAGATTCTAGAGGTAGGAGATAGACGGTTGGGTCTTGTTTCGAATAGGCTCACGGTAGTCGGGCAGCTTCTGGTGCCGTATGGTACTAGGCTTGCCTCTTCAACGCGCGGGCGAAGGCCCAAAAAGCCATGAACAGGAAAGGTAAAGTAATCCGGTCCACCTATTAAAAACACGCCCGCCCTCCCCCCTAATAAGGAAACCTCGGTCGCCTGTATTTTTTAATAGGGGGTCCCTGAAATCGGGGTGGTCCAAAATAGGGTCACCTGGGAAGGGCTTCAAAACCAAAAAGTCACCCAGGAAAATGTTATATAACCTCCTTTATTAAACTCATATCAAAAATTCCAACCTCCAGATCGAAGGGTCTTCCTTTTCCCCCTACAAAAACCTTTATTAGAATAGTGATTCTTCATTAGACTAACGACTAACAACTAAAGCTTTCAAAAGGTGATGTCGCTGTGCCATGCGGTTTTGCGTGACCTCGGTGGAAAGTGCGTTTGCGTGAGTCCGTGCCATTGGGGGAAGGAAAGCCTGCTGGTGTAAACACGGCGTGTCATGGTGGATAGACAGGGTGGACAGAGGTGGGCAGTTACGGTTGCTTTTGGAACCTAATAGAAAAAGACTGCGCCAAAATCGGCAATGTTGGTAGTTTAGTCGCGGCTTCGCGGTAACTTAACAACGAATATAAAACGTATTTAGGGGGTTCCGACATGACTTTTAAGTAGGGGTCCGCTTTTAAATAGGTACTCGAGATTACTCTACACCAGCCCGGTTCTTTTCTGTGCTGCGCCCTGCGCCACTGCGGGTCCAGCAGCGGCATCGACCTTCCTCAGCGTGTCCGTGTGGGACGGCTGCGTTGTAGCCAGACGCTGCGGAGAGAGAGAGAGAGAGGGAGAGAGGAAAGGTAAAGCAAACCGAAAGGCAAGCATCACAAGACAAAAGAAAGGACGCTGACTTACAGGTGCAGAATGTGTAGAAACAGTGAGTAAGCGTTAGGCTTCAGCAAGGAAGGGTATGCAGAAAACCGGGGGTTTGGTGCAAAAACGGTTTGGACTGAGCAAAATGGAAAACACCAAACCGACTCGCATAGCTACTCGCATAGCTGGCATCGCTCCTGACTCAAGGGACTCTTTGGGTGGCAAATCGTGGCGGTTTGGGAGACCTTGGATGCTGTAAAGCACCGAGCCTCAGGGAAGAGTTTGTTCACTGATGTTCATTGGATGTGGCATATCACTGCTTCTTTTCAACATCGCGTAAATTCATGGCCTCAAACACTGTAATTAGCGACAACAGCCACTGTGGCCATTTTGTGGAAGGGGAATTTTTGTCCCCGCTCGCCTTACTCCAGGATCATATTGCAGGTCAGGTATTTCAGGCTGTGTTGGTTACTGTATGTCAGGTGTAGCTTGCCTGGACTATTTCTACAATGGAGCCGAAAGGAGAGAAACGACAATCAATAAAAACAATGAAAGGTAAAAAACAGTGGAAAAAAAACAGATGAAGGTGTTGAGGAGGAGGTTGTCACCTGGAGATGGACGATGGGGATTTACTCCGCCCTAAACTTGCCAAACCCAAACCGGGTCACCTTCTTTGGCCCCTTGTGACGATTTACTCTGAGGTTCGAAAAAGAAGGTCCATCCGGACATCGCTGCACCATGACCGTCCCAGGATGTCCCATCCGGACAGTGTCTCGTCGCAAGGGGTGGCAGAGTGCATGGCGGAAAAGTCCATGCGGCAGAAGTCCATGGACTTGTCCGGCCATGGTGATCTTTTCAAAGACCTTCGGGAATAATTAGGAACAATCAGCTATAGAGCCGCTTTGCGGGTCTCTCTTTTTGACAAAGCCACAAAGCAATACCACCCACACATTCTTTGGCATTGAATTGTAAAACAATGGAACACGTTTTGGCTTACTGAGAGACATTCCGTGCTCCCAGCAAGGCCGCTGTTGCTCCCAGCAAGCAGGCTGCAAAGACGAAAGCAACATGCGATTATGTCCAGATTCTGCAGAACCACGGTCTTATGCAAACACCTGCAAAGATCCAGCAAAAGCGGAAGAATACCTCGCATCATTCCCAGCCACCTTCTAAGAAGGGAGCTGTGGGAACATCTACATCTACTGGTCCAGTGCCAGTGGGTCGGTTTGAACCTGCAGTTGCCCATGTTAACGATGTCCTGTGCGGAAAGATCGTGGAAGCGCTGAAGCTGAATCGAAACTCGGCATGTATGATCTGTTAGATCAAACAATGAGACGCTTCCAGTTTGACAGTTCCAGCTTTGGCTTTTGCACCTTGAATGGCTTTAAATGGCTGCGCCGTTTCTGGTTGTCGGTTGCTCCGAAGGCATGGCGAAATGCGTGCAAATCTTCCAGGACATCCGCAGGGCAAAACAAATCATCAGCCTGAAGCAGTTGGCAAAATTTGCCGACAGCATGGGCATGCGTATCTTTTTGCACCGAGTTCGTTTTTCTTTGGGTGTGAGGGGGGTAGAGATCAGGGGCTCCGAGGAAGACATCCCCAGTCGCAAAGAACTTCAACAATCTCAAGAAGTTTTATCCTAGCCATTTTTGAAGATCTGCAGGTACTCCGGAAGCACAGGCCATGGAGTTCTTTGATGCCATCAAGGCATTGGATTTGGCTGATCACTCATCACCTGCCGCTCAAAGGCGCCACTGAGAGAGGTGAAAAGTGTTCGGACATTTTCGAACTCAAAAAGGGAAGGTTCTGCTCATCACCGAAGTCCGTTTAGAGAACCTTCCTGGAACCGTTGAACGGTTTTGAACCGGGAGTGTTTGGACCCTCGCAGGTATTTCAGCCGTTTCGCGCGCTGGGCCATTCGTGAGTTCCTCGCAGATGCAAAAGCCGCAATCAATCAAGCCAAGAGCTTGCCAGGCGCTCGAATGGATGAAAAAGGTTGCCGACAAGAAGTCTTTATCATGCTTGCTTGTTTGATGTTTTTGCAATGCACCGTATTTCCCTCACAACTCTTGGTTCCTTTTCTGAAGACGGTTTTTGATGGTTTTTGGAGATTGTCTGGCAAATCGGTAAATCCCTCTATCTCTGCAGTTCAGCCCCAAGGAGGCCTGAGGCGGCTTTGTATGCCTTGCTCAGTGATATCCAGCATGTGCAACATGACTCGACCAGGCCACGTCCTGGAGAGGAATGGCTGCTGCCTTCAACAAGCACACACCAAGGTGGGCTCCAAAGGCTCGCAGCTCATGGTGATCCTTGGAATCTATCGAACTACCATCGCTCGTCAGAAGCGAGCCTTGAGGATCTCTTCGTGACCAGTTCATCTCGACCGGTGAGTGGTAATACCGCCTTGTGATTTGTTTTGTTTCCCATTGCTTCCTGATTTCCTGATGAAAGCAAACAGCCGGCTGAACATTTGCACTGTCGGAGTTTCCCTTCTTATTGATTTTTCTTTGCCTGTTTGGGGAGACATGGGGAGACGGTGCTTTTGTTTTTGGCCGCATGCAAGGACACCGCAGAGCCCGATTGGTTCCGCCACTTTCCAGCGTGGCGACTGGTTGCTGTTGACCTGGCCTCCAAGTTTACGGCCAACTGAGCTGGTCACTGCTTCCAGTCCTGGTCAGATTTGCGCAGAAGCGGAGATTGTCGCAGTGCAGACCATGCCTCAGGTTTGCTTTGAAGTGAAGATGATGGGCGAAGCGGCGGATGTGATCTATACTTTGACTTAGTTTGTAGTTTATGTTTTTTGTGGGGGGTCTTCAAACTGAAGTCATGTAACATTACAATCATTCAACCCATAAAGATCCCTTTTGGACCTTGGTTTGACTCCGGTTCCAACCCAGGCTGCGGTGAACAGACTGAAAGACAAGACTTGCCGAGTCGACAAGACCCTTGCCTGTGCCGGTTGACCAGTGCAGATGATAGACCAGGCCTTCTTGACGTTATCACCATGATCATCGCATCAATATACAGCTTGGCTGGCTATAGCATGGCTGTTAGGGACTTTAACTTTTTGCTGCATAGTGCCACAGGTTATTTGTAAATAGCTGGAAAAAGTTTCCCACACGACTATGAACCACAGATGTGTTCGAGGAAAATAACAACAGATGTTCGAGGTGGTTTGAGCCGGCCAGTGCCACACGCTTTGAAAGCGCTAAGATGCTATGCACGTAACCCATTACTTTGCGGAAGGGCTTCGCGGCTTGGGCAACTTCAGCTCGACTGAAGCATAACAGGGTTCGGACTGGGTGGACACCGAAGCCTGTAAATCATTGCCTGCGTGTACGGGTGCAGGGCGCTTCGTGTATACACGCCTGACATACAACGACAGGTGACGGAGTCAGTAAAGGAAGACGTGTGAATAGCGCACTCAGCAACAGTGCTGGGCGCCATCGGGCGCTCAAACGAACCTCAAACGCACCGAATCTCCACCAAACTATCAAGCACTTCAAACGGTCGTCAAGCCAGCCCTTGGCTTTTGTAAGCTGAACGGTGCTCCGGATTTTCTGCAGCGCTCCAGTTTCTAACTTGGACAGCCGTGACAGGAACGAAGGTTGAAATAATCTTTTTTAAATGTGCTTTGGGAGGGGCCATTGGTCATTGCCGGCCACACATGCTACCTTTGCCTGCAGCCGTTTCTGGCGCATAACTTTACTGGGTCAGAGCAGGGTGTAGAGGCGGGGACGTTGAGCTAGGCAAGTCAACTGCAAGGACAGAAGCTTGGGTCAGTTGGCGTGTGAGCGTGCATGCGCCCCTGTGTGTGTGTGGGTCTGCTTGTGGATGTGACAGCCAACTGCCGTCACGCTATCTATAGGGTCTCACGTGCCAGTGTAAGTAGGACATCCTGTCAATGAAAGAAGCCGGCTGCAAGCATCAATCGCACAATTTCGAAATCAAGAGCTGTGCCCCCTTGTGCGTTGACCCCCGGGGGTCGACGCACAACATACCCAGGAACAGTTTGCGGAGACCATTTTTCAGATTGAACGCGCAAGGGTGCTCCAAGAGGCACTTTCGTCTACGTGACTCAACCCTAATTCAACATAGCCTTCCAAAAGCCATCACCAATGCCTAACACCCACCAGGTTGTCTCTTCCACAATTGCATACCGTGTGGCTATGTTGTGCGTTGACCCCCGGGGGCCGGCCGACGCACAAGGGAGCCAGCTCTTTCTTTGTCCAGTTGTGCATTTGAATCTTGCGGCCTCCATGTGTGGAAGCGCCAGTCCGGGCAGCGCTTTGCGGTGAAGACTCTACGTTCCGTGGCGCCGTCGCTGTATTATTTTCACTGGCTGCCGTTGGGCATTCTCCTTTTGTATGCTTGTTCTATCATGTCGGTGTGATTGACCAGTATCCACGACTGCCGGCATGAATTCTCAAGCTTCACATGGATAGGGTAGTTGGTGGACTTGGTGCCTTGCTTCATGGCATCCCATTTGCTTTCCTGCCCGGCTCACTGCGCCCCGTCTGTGTTCGGGCCCTTTGTGATTGGAGTCCTCTGTGGGTTCTGCCTTTGTCTCCCAGCCTGTGTTTTGGGCCTCATTTTGCTCTTCACATACTTCCCTTCGCTCTTTGCACCTCCTACTAGAGCCAATACTGTGAGAATCCTTTCCAGGAGATTGGGGGGGTATTTGCATGAGCACCAGCAGTAAGGTCCAGCTCGATTCGATTAGACTCGAACTAGCTACCTTAGCCGCCGAAGTACGTGTTTTGGGGGACCGTGTCCAGAGCCTCAGTTCGCTTCTCGACACCTGGGCCGAGCAAGAGGGCCTGTTGACAGAGCCGGAGTGGGACATCATCGAGGACGAAAGGCCTCCGTTTCATTTCGATGAGGGCGAAACGTATCCGGGAGCAGGGAGCGTCAGGGCAGGTGATCCGGAGCCTCAGGTTCCTTCGTGTGTGTTGGAGTTGCGCAGGTCTCGCCTGAAGTCAGCATCAGTCCCATTAGAGCCGAGGGTTTCTAGAGCCTTTCACTGTGGTCACAGGGCTTGGTCGGCCATTGTTCAGAACACTGAGTATCGCCCGGCAGGGGCAGTCGTGCACCTTCCAAGTGCTTACTAGGTGGTACTGCGGGGCCCCGGCCTCTTGAGCCGCTCAGGACAGCATCTCGAAGGCAAGCAGTGCAGGCCTTAGAGCGCATCGATCATAGCGCAATCATCGAGGAGTTCCCGACTCTTACTGAGCTGCAAGTTTTTTGCCTAGGAGCACGGATCTTGGTCCCTGCTCTTAAGCAATGGAGAAAGCACAATTGAGATACGGTGAATCGGGCGAGCCTAGCTTGCTCGTGTTGCATGTTCCATCCAGTCTTGCTAAAGGAGGGGTGGAGAAATTAGTGTATGCCTTGCCGATTCTCTCCCGAGAAGGGGGCTTTTTGCTCGCAGTCCCTCTCCAGACATTCGAAGATAGTGTCCTAGAGGCCAGACCGATGATGAAGCAGAGACTTTTGGCCCGTCATTTATTGCAGGAGCTAACCTCGTTGAGGAGGATGATGAGGGAGCTGTGGTGCCGGTGGATGCATACCCAGTCGAAGTCTTGCTCATAGATGTGCTGGATGGTGTTTTGGCTAGACTCAGGGAATGCGGGTGAAGAAATTGGCCAATTTGATACAGATTATCCTGCAGCACTTCCAAGTACTTCGGAACTGGTTCAGGCTTCCCATGAATGGATTGCTTCCAGAGGCATTGGCCGAGCAAATTTTTACTCTGCTCGAGAGGAGCCGGAGGCGCCAGTGCCAAAGGGAGCCGAGCAGGTCCAAGCATTGGCTGCGCTGCAAACAGCAGCCACCCCCAAGGCAGAGGTCACGTACAGCCCCTCTGTCGCACCTGCACTAGGACCGTCAGGTGGTCCTGCTCCAGAGCTGGCAACAAGGATGAGACCGCTGTCACACAGCCTGGCAGCGCTCCCAGCGCCAAAGGTGGGTTTTGCGAAGACACCGGCAGGCCTTCTAGGCCCACCACCGAAGACGAAGAAGCCTTCTCCCCTCAACCTTTTGCCTCCAGAGGAGCCAGTCAATCCCTTGGCACAAGAGAGCACGGATCCCATGCTGTCGGCGCTCGCCCAGCAGTCTTCGGCCATCACCACCCTGGTAGCGCGCCTGGCAGGGCAGGCTGGGGACCCCTTGACAGACTTGCAGTCAGGGGCAGGAGGGATCAGCTCTTCGTCCACTACAAGAGGCGTTGCGAGAAGAGAGAAGATGCAGTCCGATTTGGCGCTTCGCCAGAGTCAGTACTGGATGGCTTTCCTTCAGCAGGTGTCTCGCCGGATGTATCCCTCCAGGCCGGTGCCAACCTCCACAGAGATGGCGAAGGACGCCCAGCTGTCATTCCTTTCGTACCTGGAAAGGTACGGGGCTTTCAAGCAGAGCATGCAGGGAACTGGGAACCATCCTGTGGATGGTTGGTTATTTGGTAGGTGCAGCAATTGCAGACGACTTCGATGGTGTAAAGGAGCACCTTGCGTTGTTGGTGACTGCGTTGGACCAAGCGGCATTGGACTAGTCATGGGACACAGCTTTCCTGATCACCCTGATCGAGGAGCCACCGCCACAGATATTCATGGAGAAGGCATCAAGCTCAGGCCTGGTCAGGCCATTCACCGCGTTGATGCCGAGTGCTTCTAGCCTTTTTGAAGGATCTCGACATCCTGTCGACTCGAAAGCAAGAGCAGAAGAAGAAAGGGTCAGCCGCTACCACCGTGACAAGCGAAGCGGCGGGGGAAACATCACCAAAGAGAAAGCCTCGGTTCCCCAAGAAGCCAAAGGGGGAGCCGACCCCGAAGTCGTGATGACGGCAAACTATGAGCCTGGGAATGAGGCTTCATTTGAAGGAAAATCAGTTCCTGGGAAGTGTTTGAATTCGCCTGGGCGTGGTAGTGCGCCTGACTACGCTTGCAAAAAAGTTGATGGAAGAGAGGCAGATGGAAGTCCGCCTATCCGTGAGAGTGCCTCGAAGCAGGCGCCCCGCAATGAAGCCGAATTTGATGCAGTTTTTCGGACTGAAGGCTACAGCTACCCGAAATGGTGCGCACAGCTGACAAGTCTGGTGCTGAGGACCCGAACTCCTTTCTCAGCATTACTGGCGCGAACTTTCCACCTGCACCGCGTCTCAGATGCGGCGCCGACTTTTTTCCCGGCCCCGCTCCCCCCTGGGGAGTGGTTTGCTCGGATGCCCATGACCTTTCCTTGAAGAAGAGAAAGAGGACCCATCTCAACAGGGCTGTTCACATCATTGTGCTGGCGCTGAACTTCTGGCACCAGAGCGGCAAAGTTGATTTTGAGTCTCTTGGGAGAGCGCCCACCTTGCAGCATCAGTGCCTGTATGCAAGGATCAAGTGCTTGATAAAGTCGGAGGGCCTAGCTTGCTTTGAAAAGTTGGCAAGCTCGGGTCGTCGTTTACCTCAATTAGTTGCAAGACTGGGGGAGCTGTCAGAGGCCTTGACCTTTCTGGGCCCGTCCTGCAGTCCCTACGACAGAAGCTTCCAGGGCTAGTGGTCCGGGGCACCTGCCACTGGGACGCCGCAGAATACCTAAGCGACGAACTGTGCATGGCCTACAGAGAACCAGCCTCTCTGCTTTTTGAGGCGGACGACTACGGCCAAGACAGTTGGCCCGTAACCAATGATCCTGAAGCAGAAATTGTAAAGCTGGCAGAACTGTGGGACAGGAATGGTTTGCTGTTCGTCCATGATGGCTTCTTTTTAGACACAGAGCCCGAATGCAAGACACGCATTTTCAACGCCTACAAGTCGTCGTCTGCTGACCGTCAGATAGGAGACAGACGTGCCAGAAACAGTGTGGAATGCAGAGTGAAGGGTCCAAGTGTTGACCTGCCCTGTGGGTTTGACCTTGTTGATATCCACTGCAATCCGAAAACGCACTTTTTGGCAGTCGCCGTTACAGATAGAAAAGATTTTTATCATCAATTCCTTGCCTCCCCAAGTAGATCTCGAACCAACACCATCGGTCCGTCCGTTGAAGCATCATCCATAAGCCATACTCAAGGATATAAAGATTTTTAGCTACGGACTGCCCGGCTCAGGTATCGCACAAGCCTACATGGGGATAGGCTGGGACAGAAAGCCGAGTCACGTGCAGTCAAGGCGCCGCACCGCCTGTTTTGTTGCTTTCAGTCTATACTCCAGGGTGATCACGCCGGAGTCGACATAGCTACATGTGCACACGCCACCTTGCTTGAGGGAGAGGGTCTACTTTGTGAAGCCTCCAGACTTCGTAGCTCTAGGCCCCTTTATTCCCAGAGCGATTGTGAAGGCCTCTGCATCGATGACTACTTTGCTATAAGTAAAGAGGCCCGAGGAACACCCCTTGAAAACTCACGTGCTTGCGCCAAGGTCCAGCAAGCTTTGTCCGCTTACCAGGAGCAGAAAATTTTGGGGAGCCCAGAGAAGGATGTGCTTAGCAGCAAAGCTAAAGTAGTGGGGGCCACCGTTAATGCCTCTCCAGAAGCATGCAAGAGGGGGCTCGTCCTGGTAGGAGCCCCGATCGAAAAGAGGTTGTCTCTCTCCTTCATTAGTTTGAAGCTAGCTGCATTAAGTCACACGACAGATGTGCTGCACACCTGCCTCCTCGGGGGTTGGGTCTCCGCTTTTATGTTCCGACGTCCTTTGATGTCGTTGTTTGCCAAGGCCTTCACTTTGGTAGACGCCACTGGTGTCAATGCTTCGGAGCCTAAGATGGTAGGGCTCACCCGTGCGGTTGCCACTGAGCTGACTCTCGCTGCGGTTCTCATACCGTTTGCAGCGTCCGAACTAAATGCCGAATATATGAGTAGGGTGCTTTGCACTGATGCCTCTTCCTCTAAGGGAGCTGTTTGTTCGGCTGAAGTCCCTCTTGAAGTGAATGAGGTTTTGTGGAAATCCACGAAAAGCAAGGAGGCCTACAGTCGTCTTCTCTCGCCCGTTGAGGTTCAGTTGCGGAGGCACGCCGATATCGAAGAGAAGGGTGAAGAGGTCGATAGGCAGGAACCGACTGGGCCCTTCAGGCCTATTGCGTATCGTTTCTCCTTCATTGAGCTCTTTGCCGGATCTGCCAAGATAACCAAAGAGATGGCGGCCAGAGGGTGGTCCGTGGGTCCACCCATAGACCTTTCGTTCAGTCCAGAATATGACATCTCAAAGCATTACGTAATGTCTTGGATCTCCTACCTGATCACTGAGTGCTTGATAGAGGCTTTTTGCGTGGAGCCACCATGCACCAGCTTTTCTATCATGCGCCGGCCCCAGCTCAGGTCCAAAACAGAGCCGTACGGCTTTGACACCAACGACCGACAGACTAGAATGGGCACCTTGCTCGCTCTTCGGGGGTTGCAGTGTTTGGCTTTGGGGGACAGAGCCGGGGTGCCGGGGTGGCTTGAGACACCATACAGTTCTCGTCTGAAGAGCCTCCCACCTTATGAGAAGATCCGAAGTAGGGAAACGGCTGACTTTTGTAGGAGTGATTCTTGCGCTTTTGGTTCACCTCACCTGAAGAGCTTCGCTTTCCTCAGTGTCTTGGCCCCTTTAGCTCATGCATGCCGTAGATGTAGCTGCTCCACCAAACACCTGGTGGTGCAGGGAAGATTCACGAAGGACAGTGCCATGTACACGGATGGTTTGGCCGCAGCCCTTGCTTTGGTACTTGATGAGGCTATTTTAAAGCAGAGAGAGCGAAAGGCTTTCTGGGACCGTATTGACACGGCCGGCCTTGAAAATGCTTTAGTAAACCAAGTTGCAATTGAGGCAAGCTGGGAGACCGAGAAAGCTTGGACTTTTAAGAAACCCTCGCACATCAACATACAGGAGTGTGTTTCTGTCCTTAAACATGTTGTCAGGTGCGCGCTTTCTAAGGGGCGCTCCTCTTCGCTCGGGCTTAGCCCAGTCATAGCACGATTTGGGGCAGTCTGTGTGGCTGCTGGTTTGTACTTTTGCCTCCCCTTCTGTCCGACCCGATTAAATGCAGCAGACGACCCTACCAGGGACGTCCCCATTCGAGAAGGTCGTGAGAGCCTTAGTGCACTGAGCCTTAGCTTGATGGAGCTGTACCAGCTCTCGAAGTGTAGGGGGCTTAGGAGATGGGCGGCAAATTGGGTTAGACTGACCCTGTTACTGACTGAGTAGGAACATCGACTTCCCTTTCTTTCGTGACAGGAGTGATTTCAGGACGCCTCATGTTGCCGAGCTTCCACCTTTCTCAAACCGATCCTTCCCTGTCGGATTTCGACCAAACCCTTGGCTATCCTGGAGAGGGGCCTGTCCCCTTCTTCTTTTGCCTGTGCTGGGCTTTGTTTGGCTTTTCCCGACTTGAGCCGGGCGGATGTTCGCTTTCGTGGATTTTTGCTGCCATTTGTTCATCAGCCATGGCAGCGCCTCTACACCCAAGAAATGCTGGTAATTTGAGCAGGGCGAAAATCAGAGAAGGAAGGGGGCCCCTTCCTACAGGTAGACCTGTACTGAAGGTCACTGAAAAGCACAGAGAACAGCTGCTCGAAAGTTTCCGTGCATGGCTGGCAACAAGAGGCGTTAGTGCTGCGGAACTTTTTGCTGACACCTACCACAACGTTGAGGAAATTAACGTCCTCCTCTCCAGCTATGGCAGAGCTTTGTACAAGGCCGGGAGGCCGCTGGCACATTACTCGGAAACAGTGAATGCAATCAGCAGTTGGAAGCCCCAGCTTCGCAGGGTCCTTCAGGGGGCTTGGGACTTGGCTTACAGCTGGGTCAAAACAGAACCTTCTACACACCATACTGCGATGCCGCCTCAGGTACTCATGGGTATGCTGACGTGCTGTCTGACGTGGGGCTGGATTCGTCTAGCAGGCTGCCTAGCCCTGGCCTACAAGGTCTCCTCCAGGCTGGAGAGCTCCTACTTGCAAGAAGACAAGACCTTCAGCTGCCTTCGGACCTGGGGGTCCCGCAGAGTTCCTGCTCCTCTCCATACAGGAGCCCAAGACTCGCTTCACCACGGCCAGGCACCAGTCGGCCAAGGTCGACATCCCTGACCTTGTTGAGGTCTGTGAACTAGCCTTTAGAAGGTTGAAGCCTTCTGATGCTTTGTGGAACATGAGTCCTCAGACACTACGCAACAGGTTCAAGAGCGTCATGAAAGCCTTGGACCTGCCGGAGAGCGCCCATGCAGGCCTGCGCCCACTAGACCTGGGATCGCTCAGGCCAGGCGGGGCCACCTACCTGTTACAGGTTACGGAGTCAGGGGACCTCGTACAGAGGCGAGGAAGGTGGGCATCTTACCGCATTATGTCCATCTACATACAAGAAGCCTCAACTTCGTTCATGATGCGCTTGCCACTTGAGAAACGCCAGAAGGTTCTGACTCTGGCTTCTTGGTTTCCTGATACTCTAAAGCTGTCTTGGAAATTTGAAAGGGCTTCAATCCCACAAACAGTGTGGTTTTATCTTTTTGCCTCCCACCAGAAAGGCGCTTGAAAAGAGTGGGACAGACGGGAGACTTTGCCGGCCCGGGATGTCAGTGACCTGAAGAACAGGCTGCATCCCTGGCAGT
>CAXAMN010020668.1:766725-777042 GCA_963970005.1 Durusdinium trenchii
GGCCCGGGATGTCAGTGACCTGAAGAACAGGCTGCATCCCTGGCAGTGTATCCTAGCAAACGCAGGTGGAAAATGATGAAGGCTGGCTTGAGTTGATATATAGTGGGGGTTTGCGTCCCAGCATGTCCCAGCGCGCCTGCGCGACTTCCGTCGTTTATTCCGAAAGGCAGTGACACAACACGGCTTTTGACCAAATGGGCAAGACAGGGGTGCTCTCGATACGCGTGTTGCGCTGTTGCGCTTACTTGCTTTCATTTTAACATATTTAACATGCCAGCTCACTGACAATGAGTTGTTCGCTTATTTTGTGCCTGAACGGCCTCCATGCCCCCATATCTATCAAGCGTGAGTGTGGCGGACCAGAGCCTGTTCTGGGCCAACTGCAGCCAGTGACTATCAAGTACCCGGAGACATGGAGAGGAAGGGCGAGGGCCAAACATGGACATGATGCATGTGACACAGTCAGGGTGAGCGGGGCCGCGGGGCGTTTCCATTATATTCTATACCTATTCCACAACAAGTGAGATTGGCGCAGGCAATGCTAACCCCAGTGAAGACAGACGAGAGGTTGTGGAGCCAGTGCCCAAAGTCTCTTGCCCATGGCTTGTGTCACATCAGCAAAGCACAAGTTTAAGACTTTTCGGTGCTGGAGGCTTTAAATGCAATGGCCGTGTGTTTGCGCAGTTTCTTTTTGCCTGCGTCAGTAAAGCTGGTTGCAGCCTTGCTTTCTGAGCTTACTTGACAACTGTTTGTTGCAACTGCGTGGTAAAGCAATGATAAAAATTTAACTTTTTGCAAGCTAGCTGTAGCCAGCCAAAAATATATACAGCAAATAATACCAATTAGATGTATATATCAGTAAATATCAAATTATATGTAATTGGAGTGACATCACCCGAGTTTCCCGCAGAGCAGACATTCGCCACTAGGCTCCAGACCAACATGACATGTGTTCTTTCGTCTTTGAGGACAAGGCACCACGGCAAAGGCCACAGCTATGCAGTTATATACATGAGCCTGTGTTAAAGGCTGTATTCTTACTTTGAACAACTGCCAATCTAACATTTTTTGCTGCACGCTTCTCTCTACCCCTCTCTCTCTCTCTCGTTCTTGTTTGCCCTTCCACAGGTTGAGCTTTTCTAGCAATATTTTGAGGCCACCCTAGCTGCACACTTGGCGCCAGAACTTCCCAGAACGCAGTGAGATTCTTCCATTGTTGCGTCCCAGGATTGCAAACCATGTCACACTCAGCCGCCAACTGGACGCACTGCAGAAAGTGCCTTGATTTCAGGAAAGTGGGAAACATTCCAAAACCCCGACTCGGCTGATATATACGAGCTATATAATTGGCAATAAACTTGCCTGATACTGATACTGGTTTTTTCTAGATGTGAACACCTGGACTTCTCATCCCAGCAATAGTGTGCACATCCTTAACGAGCCATCATGGGGTTCCTGCTGACGAGTGGCAATGGGGTGCCTGCTCTCGCTCCCATGGCCGTCAGGTGTGCAACGCCCCAATCCAGTGGAACGCCCACCTTGTTGCGCACGCCATACGCGACCTGAGCAGCTCGGAGCCCACCTGGGCCGCTCGGATGGAGGAATTGGTGGTTGTTGTAACTGGGAATGCGGTTGCTTTCGCAGCATTCTAACTTGGCTTGCTTTCCGTTTGCAATGCTTGCTTCTTTTGATATCTCTAACTGTTGAATCGTACTTTGTAGAGGATGGTTTCACCTTAGATGTCGTGTTTTCTGAAGGTTGAAGGTGATTCGTGTGTTGGTTTGGTCAGATTTTGTCATATGTCATTTGTAACAAATGTTGTTGGGTTCCGCCTGCTCGTTGGGAAGGACTAACCGCCAGAACTCAGAACTACTTGGTTTCCTTAGGCCAACTCCTCCACGCTCTTGGGCCGAATCAGATATGTTGGGTATGGTATAAGTAAGGGCAGCTACTGGACCTGGAATATATGACAATTGAACGAAAACAGCGTTCCCAGCCCCTGTTGATTTCCTCTTAGGCAAGGGGCGAAACCGGCGAAACTGTAAGTCGAAGATGATGTATCATGTGTATTTAAGTTATATATAGTATTATATAATATTATATATATACCTTTATCCGTGTGTGTAAGAAGCCGCTGAAACATTTTCAGGTGAAGCATTTGCTCTTGTGCGCTGACTCAGCTTTTTCGGGCAGAGAAGCGGAGCTTGCTGCGGAGGAGGTGCCTTTCTCCCTCTCTCCGCACAACCCTCTGTTGTTGGAGGCCAATGTCTCTCAGCGACGCGCCTTGCTTTCAGCCTGTGGACGTCAACTTACCTTGATCCAAGGGCCTCCAGGTGGGGCAGTTGATGCAGCCGGCTAGAGAGGTGATGAAGACCCAAGGCAGTGGTGTTGTAAATGGGATCAAAGATCCAAGCGATATAAAGCGATGAGTATCTACTTGCTGACCTGCCTTTGAGGCAAATGATTGCTGTATATATAGATCATACCATTTGCTTCTCGATGATCATCCGCCTGCTAAGAGGCCTCTCTACAACTCCCATGATGGCACTCCCTTGCCAGGCACCGGAAAGACCACTACTGCTCTTTTGCTGGTCCGTGCCTGGGTCTTCACGAACCAGCGGCCCATCCTTTGCGCTGCGGATAGCAACATCGCCGTGGATAACCTGGTGGATGGATGTGCCAAGGCCAAGCTGAGTGTGGTCCGGGTGGGCCGGCCAGAAGCAACACGAACGGACTTGGAACAGTACAACGTGCTCGACATGGTGAAGGATGCAGATCCTGACAGGAGAGAATGTGACGCATCAAAGACGCAAGTCCTGACAAGGGTTGGGTCATACAGTGCAAATTTTGCCCGCATTGCTGGGTTTTCATTGACTTTGTTTGGGGGGAGGTTCTGGAAAACATGTCCGCCCATGTCACTGGATGTCACTGGCCCTTGTTTGGGGCATCCTACAAAACCAGGAGGTTTGGTGTACAGAAGGGCATTTTGAACCAAGCGGATGTGGTTTGCTGCACCTGCTTTGGTGCTGACCATCCCATGATTCAACAGATGAGCTTCGCGCGAGTTCTTTTGGATGAGGCAGCTCAAGCAACTGAGCTTTCAGTAGCCCGACTGAAATAAGATGAATAAGGAGTCGGCCCGATGGGGCCTGAAGATGTTTGGTGCTGCACCTGCAGCGCATGTTTGGACGTCCATTTTTGTTGTTTTGTGCTGGGATCATGAGAAGCAATTCCAATTGCACTTGTTTTGAAGAGAAGCCACCATAAAACAGAACAGTCTTCAGTTTTGACGCGCAGACAGCCATACCGAAGCATGCACCTCAGCAATTTGTACTAGTTACATCTAGTTACTAGTAGGCACCTAGTTTCCTTACAATCTCTCCCAGTTGCAGTTCTCTCTACTATTTGTTCTGCTGTCAGCCATGATGTCACTGGACTCACTAGACCCAGAAAAGGTCCCAACAATGTGTCACCGAAGCTTTGCCCAACTCATTGAGTGAGGCTGCACTTGCCAAGCGGATCCCAGAAAATGCCGTCGGACAGCGGTTGACGTGTTGAGTGTTTTAGTGCGTTTTGCTCAGGCCTTGGTGCCGTTGATGAAGATGAAGTCTCAAGGCTGTGTGACACTGGTGGGTGACCATCGACAGCTGCCTCCTACCATCAGCAACCTCACGGTCGATGTGGAAGGATTTGGGACCTCACTATTTGAACGTTTGGCCAGTCAGGGCGTGCAGCCATATTTGCTAAACATTCAGTACCGCATGCATCCCTGCATCTCTGCGTTTCCCTCCGTTATGTGTCTCACTTTGAGCGGAAGTGCTAAATTGAATAGTTTCCTTATGTTTCCTTTCTTTTGGTGCATTTCATAGGGCAAATGTGGGTGGGGCACCTTCTGCCTGATGCTGTGGCAGGTATTACAAAGGTCAGATCCTCTCGGGTGTCACAGGCAGTGCGAGGAAGCCTCCACAGGGCATCGCTTGGCCAAATGCTGATGTCCCAGTGACGTTTCTGCCGGTTGCTGGACGAGAGGTCTCTGAAGGACGGGAAAATACACTTCTTTCCTTCGGCGAAGCTGAGGGAGAAGAAAGAAGAGAGGAAGATGGTAGAAGATGTCGAAGATGTAGCGACTCCGCACTTGCAGGAACTTCCTGGACCAATAGTTCGGAGGTGCAAGCGGTGCAAGAACTGCTGAAGAGCTTGTTGGCCTGGGACGATATCAGCGCACAGGACCAGCAAGCCCAAATTGCTATTGACCATGGCCATTCACATCTCGACAACTCAAAATTATAACGTAAACACTATTTATATATAAAACAACATTTATATATATATATATTTTTATTATAATAGAACATTATATACCACACTGCATTCTCGTTGAAGCTTGGGCAGCACAATATGTTCAATCACGTTCCAAACAAACCGCAGCCAGCCCCTTGACCAGGAGGTGGGCATCATTACACCCTATGCAGCCCAAGCGAGGCTGTTGCGGCGCACCCTGGGCTGTCCACCACCTGGGAAGCGTATGGCACCAGGCAGCCTCAACATGGAGGTGAGCAGTGTGGATGGTTTCCAAGGCCGTGAGAAGGACGGGGGTGATGGATGCTTTTCAGATCAGGTGATGGATGATTCGTTGTGGGAAGGCTCTCCCTCTCTCTCTTTTTTCTCCCTGTATATAATTGTATATATATACTGTATATATATATATTGTTTAACTAAAATGGCAAATGTGTAGCAACAATAATTACGGAGACTTTCGTGGTGTCACTTGCGTGTAGTGATTTGATGTGTTGTGTATTTCTCTATGATTCAGGTAAAACATGGTAAAGCGGCTCGAAGCTCCTTCACCTGGAGCTTTCCGCCCATCGGCCAGCAGCGATGACAGCAGCAACACGAGAAACGTTATTAGAATGCACCAAGTGCACTCGTAGAGTTTTGCCCACCGTTTGCGAAGATATAATATGCCAAGGGATTGACAAAACTAGAGAAACACAGAAACAGCATAAAAGCTCAAACTAGAAAGCAATGGGCCAAAAATAGGAAAAGCATTGGTCTGACACTTTGTATGTGTATCAATCAGTCATGGGCGAACCACGGGTAAATTTAGGTGAACAAGCAGGGACACATGAAAGAAACATCCAGAACACAGTCATTGTTACAGTCATTGACATAACGCATGATAACGACAATAGCATGTTTTCTCGTTTGCTATTCCATTGTCGTTCTTTGTACGGCGTTGATTCTGTCGCCAAGAGTCGTAGAGGAATGTTGGAAAGAGAATGCACCGTTTCCAATCACTTCAATGAATTGCCGTTTGTTTTTTCAGCTTCATGTCAGGATGTGATCATAGTGACCACTGTCCGCGCCAATGCTGCAGGGAAGGTGGGCTTTGTCGGTGACACGCGCCGTTTAAACGTGACCCTCACCAGGGCCAAGCGTGGCTTAGCAGCTGAGCTGAGACATGGGAAGGACGGAAGTGGGGCCATACCAGCCGGGCACCCCCCCCCACACACATGATCTGTTCGACTTTGGAGCCTTGTTCAGAACCCCCACACGTGCCGTAGCCGGTTTTCGGGACCCCTGGGGTCATTCCAGAGTTGTGGAGGCCAAGCCCACATGAAGGGCGACCTGGCATCGCAAGGAAGTAACATGTTTTGACCCTGCCAACTGGGTCTTTGATTCTTGGGATCTTTACTCCATGGTCAAAGACCCAGCCAATTGCAGAGTATAGTCATGTTAGACTGACAGAGCTACTCCAAGGTAGTTGTCGGTTGCTTCAACACTTTGTCAGCAGACGAGAATGGCTGGCGACCGTGGCTGATTTGGGCACAAGAACGAGGACTCATTGCAGGCGTTGAAAAAGGACTAGGATTTCATCCTGAAAGGACAAAATTTTGCAACATCAGTTTGTAACCATTGTATCATTACATCGAGCACTCACAAAAGAAAGGTTGATTCTGCAGGTGTGCCACATGGAGACGGGGCCAAACCTGACAGCTGTTTTCCGAAAGCTCCACGGTTTTGTGACCCCGTAGCTGCAGGCTGTGAAGCAACGATGCCAGAAGCTGCTGAGGACCGGGATCGAGAGCACCTGGCAAGGGTTCGGACACATGAGAGGAGCTTGGGTGGTCCTAACTGTCGCAACTCACTCCTTACACGATACATCACGATACTGCAAACTTGCCAGATTTGCAAGCCCTTCAGCGTATGCCGGAGGCATTGACTACCTTGGGTTCTTTGTCTGAGCAGCAGCTCCTGACGACAGCCGTGGGTCAGTAAAAAATCCCGCCCGCACCGTGCAATCAGTTTGATGGGCTTCGGCTTTGGTGTTGACTTATCTTGGCCACGGAAGGCTGCCCTTGTTGAGGATCTTCATTGCAACCACGTAGGGAGTTGACCCCAACAAGCTACCACTCCCACCACCACCACCACGACGATGACTACTGCTACTGCTACGGGTCAACTAGGTTCAACGGGTCAACTGGATCAAGTTCCACTGAGACATGGAGTTGGTAACATGGAGCATGGTAACGGCAACTTGAGAGGTTTGGAAAGGGAGGATCTTGGGCGTGGGTGGTGAGTTTCTCACTTGATTTCGTGCTTGAATGCTTTTCATTTGTTGCGTGAAGTATTTCTACGCGTTTGTCAGCAAGGAGTTCAACAAGGATTGCCATCCCCACTTTGAGAGGCCACGACCTTGCCACTGCTGTGGGTGAACTCCTCCTTTGATGGCCAGTTGCCGCAGCTGCTTGCTCTAAGACTTCAGATTCCTCGCGATCACGCTCGCAGCGCTTGCTTTCGGGCTGGCCCGAACTTTGTATTACTAAATGCTTTAGGTATTTTGACAGCTTTCTTTAGGTCCAAGGATTGCCTAGGCCGTGCTCCACGGCCTAATCGTTTTGCAAAAGCTATTGCAGTGCTAATGTGAGCGACCATGTTCGTAATTAACCGTCCAAGTGTCCATCCATGTCACTGGGTTTTTGTTAAAGTCATTCTGCAACGTTTTTCTATGTTTTTCTCACAGGTTCAGGGCTCCCTCATGTTGTTGGATACAAGTATTGTTGGATCCATTGGATGATGCAACTGAGGCCGTTTGGTCCTTGGCCACGAGGCTTGTGGGAGGCTCGCCATGGCAGGTTGCGATGTGGTGGATGGGTTTTCTGTTGATGCTAGTAGGCCCTGCTATCAAAGCTTGGATGACGATGACTACCATGACTACCACCAAAGATCTTTTTGTGGTTTCAAGTTTCATGCGTTTTGTCAGGTTGTATACGTGGTATAATTAGTGATTTTTGGGGCCGCCATGCTAGGCGTTATAGTCTATATCTATCTATATCTATATTATTGTAGCCTTTCAGTCAGTTGGTTTGCCAATAGTGGCTTGCTACCAAACTTGTTGCCTTCTTTCCCTTCCAGATTTGTGGTGTCGCCGCTGGTGGTTCATCTTGTGGCTCTCCGATTGGGCAACGCCAGCTTCATCAATCCTGCATATACTGTAATACTCTTGTTTTTTTAAAATGGCACTTTCCATCACCTTGCCGTCCCCGCGTGACTTGCTAGATCTCGCGGCTTGCAGGTGCCACCGCACATGAATGACCGAAACCTGCGGGAGCCCACCCGGTATCATGAGCAAGACAAATGCCCCCCGGCAGCGTACATGATCAGACGGCCAATCTATCAACGAGCAGCTGGAGCCTCTGAGTGTAACCAACTTGATTCAATTGAGCCATAAGAATCTTGGGATGCAATTTGAGCCCTATTTTTCTGTGTGTGTGTTTTTTCAGTATTTTTTTCCGGGAATTGGTTCACGTTTTTTCCCCTACTGCTGCTTTTGCTTTTTGCTTCTGCTTTTGCTTCTGCTGACTATCTTCTTTGCATTGACACTGCCACAAAGTTGGATGATAAGACCTTCACCTTGAGCTGTGACACCCAATTACACCAATCAAGAAACGAAGCAGCCCAGAGCTGTCTATGTTTGATTTGCATTGTGGGGGAGGCGCTGCGCCCTCCCCCGCACCCCCTCCCGCTTTTATTTTCGTTCCCACTACCGTCCACCACCCCTACTATTTCCAATACCTCTATCACTCGGACCACCCCGCTACGAGTCTTACCACAGTTACCACAACTACTGTACTATTTTCTTTGTTTTGACGCTGCCACAAAGGTGGATTTCTACTTTGCTTAGCCCAAAGAAACCCGAAACCACTGAAGCCCAAAGACAACCGCAAAGAAGTCCCTATTATAGTTCCTCTCTCCTCTTCCCTTACTCCTACTTCTCCTTCGTTAAGTGGGATGCCTTTTCCGGAAGAAGCCTGAAGAAGCCCTAAAGACAAGAAACCGAGCCCAAAGAAACCCGAAACCAGTGAAGCCTAAAGACAACCGCAAAGAAGTCCCTAGTAAGTGGGATACCTTTTCTGTTTCCTCCCTTTGTCACTGGCACGCTGGCTTTGGTGCTTCGTCCCCTGCCCTTTCTGCTGCTCCTAGTGCTGGTTGTGTTTGGGCTTCACTGGTTTCGGGTTTCTTTGGGCTTGGTTTCTTGTCTTTATCCAGTGAAGCCCAAAGACAACCGCAAAGAAGTCCCTATAGTAAGTGGGATACCTTTTCTGTTCCCTCGCTTTGTCACTGTCTCGCTCTCTCTGTCACGCTGGCTTTGGTGCTTCGTCCCCTGCCCTTTCTGCAGCTCCTAGTGCTTGTAAAGCACTCCCAGCAGAAGCAAAAGCAAAAAGCAAAAGCAAAAGCAGTAGGGGAAAAAGCGTGAACCAATTACCGGAAAAAGCCTGAAAAAACAACGGAAAAATATCCATCCATTTCCATTCAGCCAGACCAACTTGCAAACTCCAATGGTTGATACAACTCATGTCATTCAGCAACGAAGCATGCGTGATTACACAATTAAAATTTTCCAGATCTCAAGAATCGGTGTAACCAGATCTCAAGAATCGGTGTAACTATGTTGGTCAAGTGCCGGGTAGACCTTTGTGTTTTGTTTTGCCTCTGAGTTCGCCAGTTTGGTCAAGTTTCAATGGTTGGACTCTGCGAAACTTAGGAATCTATCTGCAGGCCATTATTTGTATTATATATTTATATTTGCAGCCTTCGGCATGCCGCCGGCCATCAGCTCGAGCCCGCACGGCAGGTCGCCATGGCCCGCGGGCGTGTGTAGCTGTGTGTAGCTATTGTGTTTTTTGTGCGCAGGTTATGCAAAGGTTAGCTAACAGAGTGTACGATATCAAAGTGCGTGAAAACAAGGGGTTTGTGCGCGACAGGACTTGGAACATGCACGCTGGCTGGAGATGTTTGTGTCAATGAGGTGTGGCGTCAAAACGAAGTAGTGTAAGAGCCATGTAAGTGGAGAGCAACTGGCCAAAAACAAAAGCTGCGCTGGTGTTACAGCGAGTGGGCAGCGAACAGTACTTGCAGAGAGCGCGTGTGTAACACAGAGCTTCTGCAAAAGCGACATGTAAGCGAAAAAAAGTAGCGAGGAAATGGTTGCAAGGGGCTTGTGCGCGACATGCCTTGGAAGGTGCACAGGTTGCGGTGTCAGAGCGAAGTCGTGTAAGAGCCATTGCCTAGAATAACGCCGTGACAGCGTAAGCGATATAGCACCCAATTGGCAGCGAGTTCCCGCAAAACGCGTGGAAAAACCAAGGTTTTTATACGTTTTTCTACACGCGCGACTGTGCGCCAACGCATGGCCTGCTTGAAAAAGACGAAGAGGGGGAAGAGAAGAGAAGGAGAACGAGAACGAAAAGAGAAGAGAAGCGAAGACAAGAGACGAGACAAGGCGACAAGACAAGACAAGGCGAGAGGGCGGTAGGAGCGCCTCAACATTAAAAGACGAAGAATGAGTTGGGAAGATGATTTTCATTACTAAAAGTACGAGCACCTCAACATGAAAAGAAGAAAATGAGTTGGGAAGATGATTTTCTTTACTAAAAGTACGAGCACCTCAACATGAAAAGAAGAAAAATGAGTTGGGAAGATGATTTTCATTACTAAAAGTACGAGCACCTCAACATCAAAAGAAGAAAAATGAGTTGGGAAGATGGTTTTCATTACTAAAAGTACGAGCATCAACATTAAAAGAAGAAAAATGAGTTGGGAAGATGATTTTCATTACTAAAAGTACGAGCACCTCAACATGAAAAGAACAAAAATGAGTTGGGAAGATGATTTTCATTATTAAAAGTACGAGCACCTCAACATGAAAAGAAGAAAAATGAGTTGGGAAAATGATTTTCATTACTAAAAGTACGAGCACCTCAACATGAAAAGAAGAAAAATGAGTTGGGAAGATGATTTTCATTACTAAAAGTA
>CAXAMN010020668.1:782212-795634 GCA_963970005.1 Durusdinium trenchii
GGGGGGGGGGCGTCAGGCTGTCGGAAAATCCGCGCGGAGAAACAAACCTTAAGCTGAAACCAAGAAAAGCTATACTAACCAAGACAATCCACAAAACACGCCGGCAGGCCGGCGGATTATTTTAATCTATCTTATGGCAGTTTATTGATGATAGAAACATAAAACGTGTCTTTGCAGTGCTGTCAGGCAAACCCACCACTACCAAATTTTGAAGACTTAGACTTAGACTATCTAGATTGAAGGGACCTGGGCACACCTGGGTTACCAAAGCCTGGCACCCCTTTCGAGCTCCTAGCAATTTGACATTTTAGCTTAGTTCGGCATAGTGTTTCCGTGGCTGGTGCACCCATCCCAAGGGCTTTTGATACAAATACTTTACAAATACATTGCCTTACTTGTACTGTATGTTTATCCTTTGAGTTAAGAATGACAGATAATATAACTACACAAATTAAATATTAATAGATTCATATTTAAGCAGGAGGCTGGACTTTGCCCATACTGTGTCCTCAGCCTCAAGAGTGTGACAAAAAAGATTGCGTTGCCATGCAACCTAAATTAACCGTGATTATGGAAGAATCTGGGCTTTGGAACCCGTGGTTTTGAGGGTAGGGGTTTGGGACATTCAGTTTTGACCTTTACCCCATATGGTTTTCACGTTTCGCAGCTTCAATGCGGCCTATGATGGGTGTTCAAGGGTTCTTTTCCCCACCTCTCGAGGGTTAGACCTATGAGACTCTTGATAGAGTAGGTTGGAGGCCATCGCTATTAGGTTGGAAGCTATTACTGGTAGGTTCCTCTCACGTCGTCCGGAACCGCAAAGCTCGACATCCGCCGCATCGTCGTTTGACACCATTCGATGGGGAGAAAAAGCGGGTGTCACAGGCTGTTGGCACTGATTATTCCGGTGGTGGTCTTGCAAGTTGTCACCAGCATAATGCGTTTTAAAGGCCTGACCATTTAGAAGTGCCATCGCACACGTTGTGGGCCGCATAGCGGGGCTTCATTGGATGCTTGTGTGTATGTGTTTGCACATTGCCGTGCAGGTAGTCGCCAAACATTTGCTAGGTTTATCAGCTTAGCAGCCTCGAGGTTAGACATTCATGCTTTGGATGCATAGAGACTGTTCATGCATGGAGCTTCCTGTGGACACAAGGCAATTGTCCTCCTGAAACCATGTAAAGTGGCAACTGAGAGCACCTGCTGTTGTAGCAGGACCGAAGAAACCAGCTTTGTGAGTCCTGCAACGTTTTGTGATCTTCTGTGGTTTGCCTGCTGTTATCACTTCCGTGGCCATGGGCGGGCCAAAGACTTCGCAAGGGAAAGAATTGAACAGAATGATTCATATAGTGGCAAGGTCTATATTAATATAGCTTATGTCTTTGTTGACCTGCGGAAACCTTAACCAAGTGGGCACAAACTTCGGGACCCTCAGACGCACGCTGCCATTTTGCTGGTGGCATTGTCATCCCAGAAGGGTGGGGCCATATATGGGATCACATCCTGTTCTTATTGCGGTTCATTCAGGCTTTGTGCGGGTGTTTAGTTCTGGGGTGAAGAGTGATGGAGTTTGGACATGGATGAGTCATGAAGGTGCCGGTAACGGCCAATTTATTATCTCAGGCAGTCTTTTTGCTGACTTGACGCTCAAGAACCAGGCGGAGGCATGGTGAGTTGTGCTGGGTCAGGAGCAGAGCCGCTTTGTAGCAAACCTCGTCACTTTGGAGATGACTTCTGGATTTTCGCAGACCTGAATACATCACAAATTTGTCTATTCACCCTAGGGGTTGACTGCGCGGCTTGTGGCATACATTGAATACATAGGTTTGCCGCTTTGCCTTTATAATATCATGCGGTTTGCTTTCGGCAGGCGCCACTTGACATCCAAACCTGGGAGAAGATGCGATGCGAACCCTTCCTTGATGCAGAGTTCTCGTCGTTACCCTGGCGCGCCTTTTATGTCACCAGGCACATCCAACAGAAGATGCAAACCCTGAGTTTGACCGGGTTTCCAACCGCTTGCAATCTTCGGTAGATGTTTTAGGATTTCTGTAATTAGTTTCAATCGCATCATGTTGGATCTTCGGAGACAAGATACCGACACAACTTCGGAATATTATACTTCTTTGTTTTGCACGCAACACCCCTCGCTGCTTTTTGGGGCGGCTCCCCAGTAAGCCAAGGTTCCTTTTGGCATGTCTGATGGCAAGAACAAATTTGGAAACTACTGCATCTACATACGAAAAGGTGCAACAGGATAAAAAGGTTTGCGCTCGAGTTAGCAGCTAGCCGGCTTTTGACGCGGTTGGATGACTGCGTTGACTCGCCGCGACAAGCCGACCAGCCGACTCGCCACGTGAAGGGGTATATATTCATTCTCAGCAACACTTGGTTCGGAAAGGGCCAACTGCTCCTGCAGCAGCTGAATTGGGGAAAGAGTTTCAGGTCTTTCGTGCTTGCAAATCAAGTCTCAACGCGCTTGTCAGGAGCGAAGACACCGTAAAGACTTAGGCGAGGCTGCCCGAAGGAGGATGGTTGGCACAGTAGGACGATGTAGGACCTTCGGGTATGATCTCAGGATGCCACAACCTGTCAATGAGCATATAGTCAATATATCGAGACATGCGATATGGACGAGGCCCTCCGCTGCTTCGTTCCTTTGTTGCACGGAGATCGCAGGGACTCTCATGATTCTCCATGACTCCATGGCAGGCTCAGATTAGCCATGCGCATGGGACGATGGAGCCAACTTCACTTAGAGATTCCAACTTGCACGACAAGATATGATATGGGCGCGCATTTAAGACAGACCACCCAAAGCCCCTGGAAGAAGGAAGATAGAACAAACATGAACAAGCACTTACAGTGTGTTTTTGGCGAGTGTGTGTTGTGGCCCGCCCACGCATGCACATATTTATAGGCCGATGAGCTGGTAAACTGTGCAATGATATGCGATCGGTCCATTTCACTGGCGAAGATTTGCGCGGGTATTCTGTAAACACAGCACATTGAGTGTTGGCCGGACATTGATTTGTTTGACAGATTTTTGACATGTTTCGCATGTTGCTTTGCCTTTGGATCGTTGCGGTCTCCGCCTCCGACCTAGACCGATCGGCAGATGATGCCTTGATAGAGGAGTTGCAAAGTTTGATGGGGCAAGAGCAGTGGTGGCCAAAGGGTGGCAACGCCAAACTGCCGCGGAAGACTTGGGAGCGCTGGAAACAGTGCCAGCAGCCTGGTTTCCCTTCATTGCTGCGGGACAACAGGACTCGGACGTCAGTGCGTGCGGCGCATGTGAAGGTGATGGAATGGTTGGTACGACATCATCGGGACCACCCGCGGCGAAAGCAACTCGCAGACAGCATCGGACAGCGATTGGTGCATTTGGGGTTAGTTACACACCCTTATCAGTGGGCAGAGGTCTTAAATGAACAGCTGAGCTCGTTTCCTGTTTTGGACCCCCACACAGATCCAATTCCATGGCCAGGTGTGGCGAAGGCATTGCAATGGCTTGAGACCAATTACACCTTGTTGCTGTCGGCTTTTCATGGTGCTGCCAAGCATCATAGATTTCGAGAACACCCAGAAGGGCTGCATTTGACTGGGCTTTGGGAGACAGCTTATATCTCAAGAGAGCGCTGCAACAGAAAGTCATACCCTGAGGTGTGCCACTTACTAGAGGTCATTGATGAGATTTGGCCGAAAGTGGACGAGGCTGAAGCCATGGAGGCAGTATTGGAAGCCAGATTTGCAAGACTTCATCCTGGAACGGCGGTGGTGGAGCACACAGCAGATACCAACCAGCGCATCAAGATCCATTGCGGCATTGAGAATCCTAGTAACGTCACGATGTTCATCGGCCATGCTCAGGTTTGCTGGCAGCCTGGGCGCTGCTATTTGGTGGACGACTCATATGCACACCATATCTCCTCAGAAGACTCCGACCAGCCCAGAACCATTCTGGAGCTGAAGGTTGCGCATCCAGATTTGGTTTGGGCCGATTATTTGGATGAGGAGGATGGAACGCTGGTACCCAAGCGCAGCGGCGGGAGAAGCGAGCTGTGAGGCTGTGAGGCTGTGAGGGATGAATCAATGGGACATTTGACCCACGGAAACCTTGAGAACAGCAGATCCCACGTTGTCAGACATAAAAGTCGCATCACGGGTGTCCTTTCATGACACGTCACATCACTCTTGATCCCTCCCGAGTCCAAATGGCTGCGAGGTAGGTACCAGGTAGGCAGCATGCTGGGCAGTTTCTGAATCATCCACGGCTACTATAAGTTATATATATACTAGGCTCCATGATTGGCAAAGTTCGACTCAGACATCGCTGTACCTTGCAAACCCTTGCAAAAAATGTGCCCTTGCCGATGGGTTCATGCACTTGGTCCATGTGATGTGTTAGCTTTACCCTCTTTGGGGTGGATGTGGTGACGTGTGCACCTCACTCCGACAGTCTGACGACGGTCGGGCGTTCATGTGGACACGCTAGTATATGGTGATGGGTTCCGCTGCAGGTGACGATTGTCCCGTGTGCTTCGAGGCCGGAAGCTGCGGCGCAGCCGGTTGACAGTGAAAATCGGCGGTCCACTGAGGGGGCACGTGTGGTCGCTGGTCCGGGAGAACAGAAGTCTTGGATGCCTCAGGATTTCTAGATTTCCAAGGTAGCTGGTTCGGACCTTTTGATCACATCTGTGAGCACAACAAGACACTTTCCGTGCTGAGACCGGGTAGCTGAAACATGCTGAACTTCAGCAATATTGGCAATAGTAGAGTCATGTTGTAGACATGCTTCGCAGCTGACCAAGAGTAGAGCCCGCAGCTGAAGTCCTTCGCAGGCTATGGCTGAGGATGAGGAGACTGCAGGCGCACAAACAGCATCCCCGGAAGCCGATGTGTCGAAGCTGGTGAACCATGGTGAAACTGTGAGAGAGGAATCACGTTACCCGTTTACTTACTTGTTACTTGTATGTAGGTCAAATTTTGACAGTGCAAAGAGCATGACGACCACCCTCCACAACCCACTTGGTGATCTTGGTGTTTTTTGGGAACAAATCACCAGATCTTGTTTGTTGTTTAACTGTTTGGCACTTGATATGTTTTTGTATTTTTTGTGAGGTCACTGTGCAGGCATGTATGTTATAAGCCCATTGTGACCAACAGTTTTTCCAACTCGTGACACCCAATGGCTTTCATTGACAAAGGTACGGTATGCTCAAATTAGCCTGACGTGAACAAACATCAGGCCGACACACTGTCACAGGAAGTTGGACCACACATAAAAAGACCAGGTTGTGGTGCATGCGCTTGCGCTAGTGTTGAACGCTTTCAAGGCAAACTGGTTTTCTGCTGCGCTTGCGGGAACAACTTTCACAAAGACTGCCGCAGCCTTGGAAGTCAACTCTTCAAACTGCCTTGCGGTTTTCACCGGCTCATCGGGTACCAAGTTCCTCAAGGATTCCTTTCCAATACAACGAAGAGACTCACCGAAGGTAAGTGGAGAAGAACCAACTTCACCGCACTTGATAATGGCACCTCTTATCGGAGTGTGCCATCAGAGCCTAGGAGGACGTTGTGGACTCGGGGAAGTAGGTCTATATACAGTATATACAGATATGTAGAAGTAACTCTGACTGATTGGGACCGTATCATGACCAAATGCAACATAGCTTGTGATGTGGTGCCAATCAGAGCAAAGAATAACAACGTTCAACTCCGATTGTCTCAGGCATTCGCCGATGGCAACAAGCCTCCTGCGGATCTTGTCCTTTATGTGAGCACCTCAGATTCTATGCGAGTTGTGCGTTTAGGTTAAGCCAAGGGGAGTTTCAATATTTCCCCACCTGCCAGGTGAGGGTTGTTAGATTTTATCACAGTTGTTCTTCCTCCTTCCTTCCTTCCTTCCTTCCTCCTTGCTGCCTTCCTCGCCAATCTTCATCGCCTCGCCAATCTTCATCGCCAATCTGCTTCGCCGATCTTGTCTGGCCAGCTCCGGATCGCAGTGTGCACCCCTGGACCTCAACGGCAAGGACCCCCTCGCAGTGTGCACCCCTGGACCTCAACCGCAAGGATCCGATCGCAGTGTGCATCCCTGGACCTCAACCGCAAGGATCCGATCGCAGTGTGCACCCCTGGACCTCAACCGCAAGGATCCGATCGCAGTGTGCACCGCTGGACCTCAACCGCAAGGATCCGATCGCAGTGTGCACCGCTGGACCTCAACCAGATAGTTTGCCAGATAGAATGCCAAGTAGATTGCCAGATAGAATGCTGCAAGAAGATATGCCAGATAGTATGCCAAATAGTGTGTCAGATATATAGATTGCTAGATACATTGCCAGATAGAATGCCAGAAAATATGCCAGACAGAATTCCAGACAAAATGCCAGATAGAATGCCAGACAGTATGCCAGATAGTATGTCAGATAGATTGCCAGATAGAATGTCAGATTGAATGGCAGATAGTATGCTTCAAACACACGACCACAAACACAACCACAAGCTCACAACCACAAACACACAAATACAAATACATAACCACAAGCACACAGCCACAAACACAACCACAAACACGCAACCACAACCACAACCACAAACACAACAACAAACACAACCACAAACATAACAACAACACACACACACACCCACAAAGACACAACAATCGACACACAACCACAGACACACAACCACAAACACTCAACCACAAACACACAACCACAACAACAAAACCACAAAGACACAACCACAAACACACAACCACAAACACAACCACAAACAACAACAAACGCACACCCACAATCACACAACAATAGACACACAAACACCACCACAAACACACAACCACAAACACACAACCACAACAACACAACCACAAAGACACAACCACACACACAACCACAAACACAACCAGAAACACACAATCACAAATACACAATCACAAGCACAACCACAAGCACAACCACAACACACAACCACAAACACAATCACAAACACAACCACAGCACACAACCACAAACACAACCACACACAACCACAAACATAACAACAAACACACAACCACAAAGACACAACAATAAACACACAACCACAAACACAACCACAAACACACAACTACAAACACAACCACAAACACATCCACAAACACACAACCACAAACACAACCACAAACACACAACCACAAACACGCAACCACAACAACACGACCACAAAGACACAACCACAAAGACACAACCACAAACGTACAGCCACAAGCACAACCGCCAACACATCCACAAACACACAATCACAACAACACAGCCACAAACACACAATCACAAACACAACCACAACCACAACACACAACCGCAGTACACAACCCGAGGACCCACAAGCAAAATCGAGAACTACAATACTCACGACCATGGCAACATGCTCCTCACTATATTTTTTTGTTTTCTTTTTGGATTTTTTTTGTTTTTGCTGGTGGCTTTTGGCTTTTGTTTCTTTGTTGGCTTTTGGTGGCTTTTGGCTTTTGGCTTTTGTTTCTTTGTTGGCCTTTGGTGGCTTCTCTTGGCTTTTGGCTTTTGGTGGCTTTTGGCTTTTGTTTCTTTGTTGGCCTTTGGTGGCTTCTCTTGGCTTTTGTTTTTTTTTTTTTTTTGCTTCCCTTGCTTCAAAGCGGTGCTGCAAGGAAGGAAGGAAGGAAGGAAGCATGTCCATGGTTTGAGGGCATTGTTTTTTTAAGATCTTTTTTTTTATCCAGATGCCGTTCTCGGTGGCAGCGTGGGTTGTGCGACATGAACACCAGAACACGATAGAACTTTGGGTGTATTGGCCACCAAAGGGAAAAAGGAAATGAAAAGAAAAAGAGCAAAAGAACAAAAGGACAAAAGGAAAGGAAAAATAAAAAAGAAAAGGAAAAGGGAAAAGGAAATGAAAAGAGCAAAAGAAAAAAGGAAGAGAGAAAAACAAAATTAGTCAAAACAAAAAGGAAAGGGAAAAAGGAAAAGGAAAAGGAAAGGAAAAAAGAAAAGAACACAGGAAAAGGAAAAAGGCAAAAGGCAAAAGGAACAGGAAAAACAAGAAGGAAAAGGAAACAGGCAAAGGACAAGGGAAAAGGAAAAAGGAAAAGGAAGAGGAAAAAGGAAAAAGGAAAAGGGAAAAAAACGGGAAAAGGAAAAACAAAATAATCAACGGAAAACAATCGAAAAACAAAAAAAAATAAAACTCCAGAAATAAATTCGCAACCTTCTTGGAAAAAGGGAAAAGGAAAAAGGAAAAGGAGAAGGGAAAAGGAAAAGGGAAAATGAAAAACAAAATAATCAATGGAAAACAACCGAAAAAAAAAAAAAAAAAAAAAAAAAAAACATCCAGAAAAAAATTCGCAACCTTTTTAATATGATAGGTTTTTGGGGCAGGACATGGAACAACGAATTATGTTCACTAATTAGCCTAACTATAGAGTGGCAACTGGATCTATTCTTGATCCCTCCTAGAGTTTCAGCGGCCATTGAGAGAAATCCAGGAGCTGCTGGTTGCTTGTGGGGTTTTGGAACATTGTGAGCGGGAGCACGGCCATTGAGTCAAATGGTTCTGCCAATTACCGCCACCCCGAGGGTCGATCGCAGACCACCCGGTCGACCCTCGGGACCGTTTGGACCTTCCCTCAGGCAAAAAGAAGGTTTGCCCATTATAAGAATATATATATAGGTTTTCTACCATATATTTTGGATCCCATAGTTCCTCCCACATATATTTTCCACTGAAAAAGGGTTTGGGTGAGTTTTACTCCTACGTGGGCTTCGCAGCTACTCTCGTGCTCGCCGCCCAGCCGTCTTCAGACGAGATTCGAACGAACACGGGAGCGAAGAACTCGATTGGTTGTCGAGGCTTTCGAAGGATCCCAGGTGGATACCTTGTTGACATAGATCAACTGACATTCCCATTGCTCTTCTTGCGTAAAGACCCGCTGAATTGATTTGGCTGGGGCGACTGCAGCCATGGACGGGGCCCAGTGTCTGGACTTCAAAGTGCTTTGACTGAGTTTAGTGGTGAGATTTTTCGAAGGCGGCAAAATCTACATTTCGAGATACATAAAGTTTTATCACCTTTCTTTGTGTTAGATTATGTTAGTTCCCAATGCTCAAAGAGCTCAGTCAGTTGCAGTTGGCGTGGGACATTCCAAACTAGCCACCGGTGCTTCGAACTGTGTGATTCCTGTCATTGCAGGGTCAGCTGTCCCTTACTACAAGTACATACGTGGTGAAGAATACGTCTGGGCCCCAGCTACATGAATCATGTCGGAGTAGGAGTGGTAGATTCTTGCGTCCCCAGGTTCCTCGATGTGATTGCCGAGGAGGGTTCGAGCGGTGATGAGCTAAATACACCTTTTACAAGGAATGTGTCAGCGCCTCCGGTCATGCTGCATGCCCGGAGCTCAGAGTCCCGTCCGGTCGGTCCCCGTGTGTTTTTCTCGTCACCGAGGAGCCGGCATACGTGCAAACAGATGCCTTCGAGCCTTGGAGCAACGAATCGGTTGTGGCGAACGAACAGCTGAGATTTGGTGTTTGTGCACCAGCCCAAAGGGTGCTAGAATTGGGCCATCTCCAACTCCAGACTGCATCTCAATGCAGTCTATATTCAGTTGCTTCTTCAAGCGCACCACAGGTTTCAATCCAAGCGGAGTGCCAAGCGGTTTTGTTTGCGAGGTGGCACGTGCTGCGTGTAACATGGAATGCGAAACTGGCCGTTGCCGGTGACCTTTCGTCTTTCAGATCCCAATGAGGCGGCCCTGGGACAGCGACTATATAATGGCTATGGAGTTGGCTCGACACATATCAACACGCCGAATCTTGGGCTGAAAAGACTGTTTGTTTGGTTCTTGAACCTTTCTTGGATGTTGCCAAGACCAGATCGCTTTGAGCCTATGAGGTTGTTTGAGCAAATCGTGCAGCTAGAGCAACCCTTGAAGAGCAAGGGCAGCATAGGGCACCCAAAGACTTGCAAGGTGCGGATTGTGCTGAATGGTGTACCGTGTTCTGGACATGGAATATGGAATTGTTCAAGCCTAAGGAAACAGACAGATGCATAGTATTTGTTAGCATTGTAGGCTAGAGATGCAGCTTATCTTTACAATAGATGCAATACAATAGTCATGCATGACATTTGCCGCTCCCGATCACGCACAGAGTTGTAGCGGCTGCCCTTGACGTTGTAGCACATAGGCCGCCACAACAAAGTGCACACAAAGGAGTATATAGCTGTTCTACTTCGATGCCCTATGATGCCCTCTAGCAGCTAGAACTATTTGACGTGCCTGCCCTGCTTTGCTCTCCATCAACTCCTTTCAATACCTGGCAAATTCCTCTAGCCAGCGTTTTGGAAACTGTAGCAAGCAAAGCCCATGTCCGTCAATCGGTGCATAATCTGCATACATATATATATATATATATGTATGCATCCTTTAAAGGACATGCTTTCGTATGTTTGTCCTTCTCGACAACTTTGCGATATGTTCATTTGAATTTGGTGAGTTTAGGCTTCTGAATCTATGCCAGGTTGCTGCAATAATTTGCACCTTCAATACGCAGAATGCCAACAAGATACTGGTGACACGCCTTTAGTCAATAAAGACCTCCTCTGTTGTTGTGTCCACAGTCAAGCACCTAACAAGGATTTTGAGTGGCAAGAGAAGGAGAAGTAAGGTAAAGGAGAGAATCACAATATATATACCAACATCACTGTCACTAGGATTTTGCGGAAGGTCCATGAGGCATTTGCCGGCCAGGAGTGCAGTTTCTACTTCTTCAGCGCTGCAGGATGTAGGAGTGGTGCTGATTGCTCCTTCTGCCATGAAATCCACCCGAGGACGGGCCCTCTCTCGACGACACTCTTTTTGGTTGGGCCCAGTTCAGCTGCAGGAAAAACAAAAGGAAAAACAGGCTCATCCAGATGCGCCCTAGACTCAGCCTGAGGGAGCGCAGAGCAGAGCGTGTTCGGGACTTGATGGTAGCGTGTTTGACGCATCGAATTGCAAACCTCACGGAATGGGTTCCTCCATGTTCCTCATCTCCTTGCACAGATTCACATGATTCACACTAAACTTGTATACAATTGAGTTTTGGAGCTTGGAATCGTTTTAGTTCCCAGCCTGGCACGCAGAAGAGGCGAGACTGGCACGCAGAAGGAGATCGTCCCCGAGAAGGCTGGTCTGGTCGAAACACCCGGGACTTCACCGAACGGGCCGCCATCGAACCGCGCGCGGCCAGTCAGCCACTGAACGGGACAGGTCGGACAGGACTTCAGATCTTCTCAGATGAAGTTGGACAAGAAGCTGGACTCCGCGAAGGCTGAAGGAAGTCAAGGCCATGTTCTGCACCGCCCACATGCATCAGGATCAATGAATCCATCAACAAAGATACGGTGTGAACGAGCTTGAAGCAGTTTGTCCAAGTCAGTGGGTCTGTGTTGATTTGGAGTCCGTACAGGGAATTTTTCAACCTTTGATGGACAGAAGGTACCTCATCTCCCTTCGTGGGGAGTGACATTGTGCTGCGAGTGAGCTATTACCAGGACGGGATGGAATCGGCGAGTTATTGCGTTTATGTAATATATATATATATAATATACACATAAATGTTCAAGATGTTCACACAAAACATGTTGAAACAGAGTCACAGTCAATTTTCAGTGTCCAGACTATCTGAGGTTCTGACTACATTTAACATATGAATGTCAAAAATCCCCCTGGCCGACTTGGCAGTGATCGGACAGGGACCGCCAGTCGCTGTAGTTTTGGGTCTTCAACGGAACGCCATGCGGCGTTCAGAGCACACTTCAGTCCTCAGTGTGTGCTTGAATGTTTGCTGTGAGCTCCCAGCTTTGAGGATTCTGTTTGTAGCATGCATGCAGTAGGAGGCAATCCATTGAGCTATGCAGTAGGGACTGCATGGGACTGCAGTTTTTGGAACACTTTGGGTCAGGGGGCTATGTCAGAGATGAGTGATATCAGCCCCTTGGAGGAGAATGTTATTCTTTGTTCTTTTTCCAGTGCGAAGAATGTTGCGAGACTCGCTCCAAGGTGCTCCACTTTCTTTGACGCTCGTTACAGGCATTCTTGTTTATCTTTGCCGCTTGGGGGCAATTTCCATGTTTGCACCCTTTGTGCAAACATGGCAGATCAAATTAGATGGGGTGCAATTGTTGCAGTTTTTTAGGTGCAGTCTTAGTAGAGCTCGTAAACTCGGCTGGCGTGCATGCTTTGGGGCAGCAGGTGAGGGAGCCAGATAGGTGTGAAGACCTTTAGGTTGGGATTTGCTTGACATGGATTTGCCATGCTCTGTGGAAGTATTTCTTGTTCAAAGTTGCATCTTGCCTCAGGCCCCAAGCTGAATTTTGGCAGTTCAGAGGGACAGCGCTGCCTCGAACCGAAACTGGCCTTTTCGGTTGATCCGCTCCTCCCTCGAGGCCAAGACGAGACCAAAGTCATCCGGCAGAACGACCAAAAAAGCACCTGCACAACAATTTGCTTGTCGGTATGCGAACACATTTGTTCATTCATTTTGTCCATTCCTATTTGTTTGCTGAGACTGACCTACCTTTCTCATGCAAACAACCCAAGGCCCAAGGCATGCAACAACAAAGTATGTTTCCCAAAAATCTAGGAACGAAATCATTAGTGCAAGCGCTTCTTCAAGAAAGCTCGCCCCCGCCCTCAGGCGGAGGGAGCTTCCTTGAAGAAGCGTGAGCTATCCTGCGTCCATATGCAGTAGCTTAAGCAGCTAATGGCTTTACATGCACAAACAACCGCACACGCCCACCTTTGCCCTTTGCGCCGGACTCCCTCCAATCACATGAGTCATTTGCTAGGGGAGGATTCATGTCCAAGTTTAAAGAACATCATCCGGTAGGAGTCTTGGAAGGGATTGAAAAGAACACTTGGATAGCTATCCCAGCCTATCGCTCTACAAATTGTTCTTTCGCACCTGATTCCATAGAGTCCTTTCTTCCTAGCTTGGATGCACCAGGGTCGAACTCTCGCATCACTCCAAGATCATTTGATGATGCCAGGCTTGACGCTGAATGCAAAGACTGGCACTATCATCGGAGTACCGATTCCCAAAGATCCATCTTCGAAGGTGCGGCCTTACCCCTGCCTTGAACGAATTGAACACTCTGAGTCGCGCTGCGACTAGAAACGCTTCTCACACTGATCGGGTGTGTGACCCTGATCTGATGACCGTGGGTCATTATTCAATGGTTTTTTCAAGAGACAACCTACTGAGCATGAACATGCAGGCTCGCTGGCATATCATCACAGTCACAGCTCCCGTCTCTGGGCTAGAATCAGAAGACTTCACCGGAACCCTAAACTTAGGAACAAACCTGGCACTCCCACAATGGTGGACGACTTGATCCGTGCCGCAGACAGAGAGAGAGAGAGAG